>CM071934.1:14470855-14743355 GCA_016081115.2 Rehmannia glutinosa | reverse complement strand
TAATTTTGATAAATTAATTTGAAACAAAAATTTAAATAAATTTATAATCTCGATATCATACTTAACAACTTAGCGTAATCAATAAAAATTATGTTTATAATTTATACAAGTTTTTGTTTCATATTAATTTATCAAAATTATTAGTTAATTATAATTGTTCTAAGTCAATAGAAGGACAATTGCCCAAATAATATAATATTATTATTTTATAGAGGTTATTAAGTTTAGAATTTAGGATTGTGTTACCTTATGGTTTTAGTTTTTATTTTGAGACCGCACTAAAAAAAGACTAGAAGTATATCCGTTTGGTGATTTTTATATTGATTTTTTTCAAATTTCTATGTTTTATTTATGACTAATCTCCACCCGAACCATATCGTATCTTCCCATCGAACCGAATCTCCGTCCCGAACCGTCCCAAACTTTCAAAGTATGGTTCGAGGCGTAGATTTTTTTTTCTATGGTTAGGTTCTAGAGATTTAATCGAATGATTTTAATCCTTTTTTGCTAAAATTTCATAAATTAATTAATTATTAAATAAATAAAAATAATAATAATAAAAACTAACTTTGGGCGCTAGTCAAACTAGCGCCCAAACTAAAGGAAAAAAAAAAAATATGTGTTGAGCGCTATTGCGATTAGCGCCGGTATTTGGGCGCTATTAGCAATAGTGCCTACACTTAAAAAAATAACTCACTAAAATCCACTACACATTTGCAAGAATTTCCCACAAACACTATATACCATTAAATTACCCTGTAAAGTTGAAGTTCCAATTCTTCAAAAAGAAAAAAAAAAAAAATGAAATTGAAGTTCCAAAATTTTATCATTTTAAAAATTTTCATTTTGCTAGAGAATAGGGGTAAAAAAATTGGAAGGAAAAATGAATTTTGAGAGTGATTGCATGCGAGATGAAAAAATAATGATGAAAGTTGATTTGATTTAAAATTAGTAAAATAATAATTGGTAATTATAAATGTGTGAGTGGGTGAATAGTGAAATTTGTGGGAAAATGTGTAATAATGATTAGTTTTTTTGTGAAAAAATGCGTAGACGCAATTGGTAAGAGATAAAATGAGAAAAAGTGAAAGTGGGAGAATAATATATTTTAAGAAAATTTTCATAAACAATCGCGTGTTTGGTCAAAAAAATTCTCAACCGAAACGAAAAATTGAATCTCTTTCACATCCAATCGTAGCCTTAGGTTTTGAGTTTGAACATAAATTTGCCTACATACTTCTATATTAATTAGTTGCTGATAATAGTTTTCCATTTATAAATTAATTATAATACTAGTTGATTTTTTTAATCAAATCTTGACATATATATTAATCATTTGGAAAAAAAAAAAACACCATTGCACTTATGCAACAACAGAAGAAATCAGGAGGTGGTGTCCATAAATTCCCACTACCATCAATGTAGCGTTAGTGCATATTTATGGTCTATCTATTTTTATGTAGGGACAATTTTTGTTTCCTCAAAAGCTCATAAATAATGAAACGTGTGTTTGTGATGACCAAAACATTGCTAAGAAATGTTAATCATATGTCTATATATGTTGTTGGGTAAAAGGAGCACCGACTAACCAATTAATAAAACCAATTAAAAGCAATTTAATTGAGGGGTGGCTCCAAATTTATTACATTATTGGTTGGTTTGGTCATCACTATCTAGTGGTAGGTGCTGACAAGGGGCATCTCTGATCTCTCCATTTATAAATGATGGTGATTTTCTTTCTGATGGACATTCGTGTTAGCAAGACAATTAAAACCAATCACATGTTAGATTTAATTCTACATCAAATGTGACTGTCTATCAGCCGATGATACAGATCGAACGTAACAATTTAAAAGGTATTTGTAATCGATAGGATCTTATATTCTAAAATTGTGTTTCACATTCTATTTCATCGAATGTAGTTTTTGTACGAACGTGCAGAAATCGTTAAATCATTCGACAAAAAATAGAAGATAAAACACGATTTTGGAACAAAAGATCACATCCGATCGATTTGGGCCTGAATACATAAAGGACAATTTCATTATTTTAGAGGAGTAAGATTTTAAAATTTCAATTTTTTCTATATGTTTATATGGATTTGAGAGATGGGTGACTGTAGCACTCTCTGCCTTGTACATGACGACTATAATATTATATCAAAAAAAAAATGAATATTGGGACCGAAGCACCAGAATTTCATAATATCATAATTATAATAAATTAATTCTAACGTTATAATTAATTTAATAATATTGGGGATCGAATGAAAGATTATGTATGTGATTGTATTAAGATTTTAATAATGAATTCGGTACAGTAATCATAATTAATTAACTCTAACATGTTAACATTGCAATTATCCTATCATTTATATACATATACAGTAATGTAAATATCTATATAATCGAAAGTTGAATAAAAAACCATGCTTATAGAATTTTGTTGCCTTAACTTCCGCAATTGTTATGTACTTAGTTGAGATATTACTCGTTTATTTAATGACATAATTGTCATTAATTAATGTTGTAGGCATAATACTATTAAAATTTATACTCGTTTATTTCGTGTTGTTGTCTCTAGGGATGTAATGTTGTTGCCTCTGAAATACTGATGTGGGTATGGGATAGGGTGCGATACGACACGGATATAGTAAAAACACTATATTTTGAAATTTTAAAGATACGGTAGGTATATATACATATAAAATTATATATTTTTATATTAAAAATATAAACGCACTAAATACAATTTAAAACAATGTTTCAAGCATAAAAAACTAAAATTATATAAATACTCATATCCAAATGTGATAACTTGATAAAAATCTTTTGAAAATATGAGCAATAGAATAAATTTCATCTCATTTCATATGTGGATTTATAAGAATTAATATGGACATGGCTTTGTTTATTTCAAATTGGTATGTCTATGTCGATTTCTTTTCCAATTGGATACAATAGATACAATGTATCAATGGAGTATCCGGTGGCGGAGCCACATGGGGGTTAGCCCCCCAAAAAAAAAAAAAAAAAAAAAAAACTTTTCTCTTTTACTACCCATATTCTTATTATTTTGTATTTTGGCCTCCCTCATAATTTTGTTAGATGAAAATTATTCCATGAATTTAATAAGTTAAATTGGAGATTTTGTTGGTCTTATTTTATCTTATTATCATCTTAAAATTATATTTTATATTCATCAAAAGATGGGTTTCTCATAATTATTTGATAATATATGTTGAAAAGAAAATAACGAAAACAAATAGAATAAATTAAATTGTAGATGGTTTTCGTGATATGCAAAAAGACTACGAACAAGTTAAGGATTTAATGATGTATTTTGTAAATATTTACTAATGAATATTAATATATTCTTTTGATACAAATGTAATATATATCCTTCATTATCTTGTATATATACACAAATGTGATCTTTTATTTTTTACTCTTGACTAGGGAACCTAATATGAATTTAATAATTTTTTAATATTTAATGTATTTTTATTTGTAAATTTCAATTCCTTCACCATTTTTTTTGTGTCAACTTTAAATTATATAGGTTTTTCGTGTCGTGTCGGGTTACCCTGTCATAAATGGGTCGTGTTCATGTTGTGTATCTTGATACAAATAATTAAACGGGTCGTGTTCGGATTCGTATCAGACCTGTAATATATGTGTCAAAACACGAACCGCGAGCACGACACGATTGACACCCCTACTTGGCCCCCCCTCACCCGTTGTTCTGGCTCCGCCCCTGGGAGTATCCGTAGAATATTGGATAAGCTATTGTATTTGATATGTACATACGTGTACGTCATCCTTACAGAAGTGTTCGCGTTTCCTAGGTTATTGCACATACTTCTAGCTTACTCTATTTTTAACCTATCTACAATATTCCCCTATTTTCCCTTAAAAATCATGTATTATGCTTATAATTTTGTTCCATGCATGAGAATTTTTCGAACATTCACTGAAATCAACCAACGCGTCTTGAAAATAAATAATTGAAAAATATTATCATTTATTCCGTTCTAAACTTTAAAACGTATCCGCATTAAGTCCTTACAGGTCAATTTATGAAATCAATTAACATACTTATAAATGAGCAATACGCTACACTTAATTAGTTATAACATTGATAATAATTCACAATCTCATCAATTCACAATAATATTACTTCATTTTGAAAATTATGAAAATGTTTCGGGATCTGATTACAGTATTACACTGATGTTATAATATTAATAATTCCTGATATACCTTCAAAAAATTAATTCCTGATCTCAACAATTCACAACAATATAATATCATTTTGTAAATTAGTCATTTCAGACTTTCAGTATCTGAGTAAATATAATTTAAGATTTGAAGTGAACAAAGGTCTCGCAATTATCTCCAAAATCTAAGGGAATGTATTTAGATATTTTAGGAAGGTGTTTTGGAAAATACATTTTGGGGAAACAAATTTAAGGGGAAGAATGAATGAAAGTAACATATTATTTTGTTTCAGATGAGATATTTTCACATGTCTTGTCTGATAATGTTTTATTTGATTGTTTGTGTCATGTCGGGTTTTTTTCAATGTTTACTATTTTATTTTCAATATGAAATTACATATTATATATATCATATGACAATTAAATAATTAAAAAAAGATTATGTATAATGAACCTCATTTATTTTTAAAGGAGATGTATTTATTTTAGTCATATATGGAGCTGTGAAAACAATCCCGCCCGATAATAGGCCGTGATATCAGAACCCGAAAAGAAATGAAACTATTTGACACGACTCATTATTAGGCCCGAAATCCCGTCTAACCCCACTTTTTATGGATTGGATTGGGCTTTAGCCTCCAAATAGCCCACAGGAATTTTGGTCGGCTCGGTCTAATTCTCTTCTTGGCCCGATGAACTAGCACCGGCTCGACTCAACTCAGCTGTGCCCATTTGATAGCTCTAGTCATATACACCCAAGTCCCCAACCCGGCCCACTAGGCCACTATGGCTGGCTAGAGATTGGAAGATGGTATCATATTGTAGTTTGACTGACTCAATAGGAAAATAAAAAGAGAGTAAATGACACGCATTTTCCACGTCACTCTGGATATGCGTCGAATATTTTCTATCTTCTTCCTTTTTTCTTTTTCTTGTTAATTATAATTTGCCCCTACGTCATTGAATATTGAAAAGTACGGCGTCGTCTAGTTGATTCCTCTGGCTGGCTGCTCTGGTCACGCACAAAAAGAAAAATTAATTCTTCATTTACCAAAAAAAACAAAAAGGCAAATCATCATGAAATAAGAGAAGAAAATTCCGAAAATAAAAAATTAATTGGAAAAGAATCCATAGCTTGGTTAATAAGTTATTGCTCTCCCAAAGAAATAAACAAAGTTGAACTAATTCTACAAGTAAATTAAATGAAGCATTAACGTTTAAGAAAAAACAACTTTCTTGCATTGGATATGGTTGATTCTTGATTAACAAAAAAGGGGGATTTACATAATTAAAATAAAATAAAATGTGGAAAAACAAAAATTAAAACCTCTAATAGAAAACATTTCATGAATCCAACTATACAAGTAACATTATAAAAAAAAACATTATAAAAAATAAAAAAAGACCCACAGGGAGAAGAAGATTCAAAGTCAGAGGCAAATTCATGGAAATTCTCAAATTAAACTATTTGACACCTTAATTAATATAATATGATAATAAAATCTTTAATTCGGATTGCACAAAAAGTATATGTGATATATTTAAAATTTATAAATTTATGACTGTTAAATTAATATTTAAATACTCTATAATTATAAAGTGGTGCAGTCAAATTCATGTAAATTTCAATATTTTATGAGTATTTGTTGAATTAAAACTAATACAAAATATATGAGTATTTGGTTGCTTCACTAATGCACAAAAAGAAAACTACAGCTCATCTTATAGAACAACTTGCAACAAAAATTAAAACAAGCCAAACACTCCCCATTCCACAATTAGCTTTTTTTTACCCAAGAAAAAACAAAATTTTTATTTCCTCTCTCTCTCTAATGTGTATATATATGTATGTATATATGCAGAGAGGAAAAATTAAATATTCCAGGAAAAGGAAAAATATTGATTGGTTGGTTAAGATGATATCATACTAATATTTATTATTTATTAGTAGCAAAAAGCACCTTCAATTTTACTTGCTTGCGCCTTTTGTTTTCTCTGAAATTCCTTGCCTGGTTTTACTTGCCTGCACCTTCAGATTTCTATCTCGAGATTTCTCCATTTCTACTTGTTTAAAAGGAATATATATATACACCCTTTTTTCTCTTTTTCTTGCAGCGGAAATAATTTGGTTTCTCGGCAACTCGATCTGTTCTCAATTGCACAGAATCTAATTTTTGAGCTTCAGTATTTCATTTTTTCACAGCTTTCATTCTTAAAAAGGTTTGCAGAAATCGATTGTTGTATAAACAAAGTTGATCTTGGTGGGTTTTTGGGCAACTGGGTCTTTTGCAAATTCTAGCAATTTTACAATAAATTTTCTGTATCTAAGCCGAAAGATTTGTTTCTGGCTTTTTAGGTGAAAACTGAAATGTCTCTAAAAACCCCAATCTTTGGATATTTAAAGATTGTCTTGATGGGCTTGTCTGCGTGATTCTGAGACGATTTCAGCTGAATTGAAGGGAAAAAAGAGAAAGAAAAACAGGAAAATTAAGATACTATAACACATGGTTCCAATAAATGCCGCAAAGCTTGAAACGGCGTCGTGTTCTGGAAGTTCACGTCGCTTTGGAGATCTTAGAGGGGTCCAATGGCGCATAGATTTGGGGATTTTACCATTTTCCCCTTCTGCATCCATCGATGATCTTCGCCGGGTTACCGCCAATTCTAGGAGAAGGTAAATAGATTTGACTCTTCATTTGCCAGCTTTTTTCCATATATGGGTTTGTCCCTATATCTTATTAAGTGTTTGTTAAGTCTATATGTTTTTTCTCCAGTTAGCTTTGATGTTTTCCATTATTATGAGTATTTTCGAGTCCAAGGATTAAAGAGACTATGTTGTGTGTTTTTCGGTTGAGATATATTTTGACTTTTTCAGTTTCCATTAAATTTCCCTACGTATTGAAGTTTAAATCAATAATGATTTTTGTTTAATATATCATTATTTCATCCTTGGTATGTAGCTGCTGCTTGCTGGTTCTTACAGTAATGGGTAATTTGATTAAAGTATCATCTCTTTGTAATTTTCCAAATAAAAACTGGAATCAAGACAGCCCTACTTTAACCAGGTGATAGGGCATTTAGATCTTCCTAGTTTTATGTCAAGGTAATTTTAAACTAGATTTATGACTTGAAACAGGTATGCTGCTTTGAGGAGACAGCTTCTAGTTGATCCACATGTGCCAAAAGATGGAAGTAGTTCTCCTGATCCTGTCATGGACAATCCACTGTCCCAAAACCCAGGTACAATTTCTTTGTTATTCCTATTTTCTTTTGTATGCATCACCTTCCGATTATTTTGACTCTAGTGTTAAAGTTTTGCTTCGTTTGTTTACTCGGGTTCAGTTATCTAATATGTGACTTTCATAGTCCGAGTCTTGTCTGAAACCCAATTAACGATTGTTAGGTTTTCGAATTCTAATTGCTACATCTCTTATGTTATTTGTCATTGCTCTTTATCTCGCAGACAGCATGTGGGGTCGATTCTTCAGAAATGCTGAACTGGAGAGAATGGTCGATCAAGATTTGACACGATTGTACCCCGAAAGAGGTGGTTATTTCCAGACAAGTGGATGCCAAGGCATGTTAAGACGAATTTTACTGCTTTGGTGCCTTAGACACCCAGAATACGGCTACAGACAAGGTAGGTTTAATCTATCTCTTTGTATTCTATTCTGGTGCCCCTTTTTCGTATCAGTTATTAGTCGACAAGTTTGTGTGTGTGGTATTTCTGGAACTGAAACCCGTTTTATGTTTTCACTGAATGAGGTAAGGTTTTTTTACTTTTACTGGGGGAGGTGTACTGGCAGAAAATCTGATACTTTCTTAAACTGGATTATTAGAAAGAATTATTTTTTAAAAAGGTGCTTTTATTTGAAATGTTAATAGCTAATTATCTATGCTGTTATTTTGGTGCATGGTGTACTGTTTTTGTACGAATACCCAAGTTAAAGCATTAACTGGAAGCTAGTTAATAAAAAGCCAAACTGATTGCCTTAGACGGTTAGACCTGGAAATTATCTGTCTCCTGATGGTCAAAAAGCCGAGGAGCTTAGATGTATTAGTATTCATTAATAGATAAAATTATTACTAATTTCTCAGCTCTCTGTACTTACATATTCTCCTTATTTTTATGTACAGGTATGCATGAACTTTTGGCTCCCCTGTTATACGTTCTTCATGTTGATGTGGAACGCGTCTCTCAGAAGTGAGAAAAAATTATGACGACCACTTTGCTGACAAATTTGATGGCTTCTCATTTCACGAAAATGACTTATCATACAAGTTTGATTTTAAGAAATTCTCGGAATCTATGGAAGATGACAACGGATTCGAAAATAGTTCCGCAAAGGCCAGTAGCCTCAGCGAACTTGATCCAGAGATACAAACCATTGTTTTACTAAGTGACGCCTACGGAGCAGAAGGCGAACTCGGTCTTGTCTTGTCTGATAAATTTATGGAACACGATGCGTATTCCATGTTCGATTCTTTGATGAGTGGGGCTGGTGGTGGGGCCGTTGCCATGGCAGAGTTTTTCTCTCCTTCTCCTTTTAGGAATTCGTATTCGGATTTCCACCCGTAATCGAAGCTTCTGCTGCCTTGTATCATTTGCTTTCGATTGTTGATTCGTCTCTTCATAATCATCTTATTGAATTAGGAGTCGAGCCCCAATATTTCGCGCTGCGCTGGCTACGGGTGTTATTCGGGCGCGAGTTTTCTTTGGAAGATCTTTTGTTAGTTTGGGATGAAATTTTTGCATGTGAAAATACAAAATCTAACAAAACCGTTGATGATGAGTCCAACTTTGGAGTTCTCGAGTCACCTAGAGGGGCATTCATTTGCGCGTTTGCAGTTTCGATGATACTTAATTTGAGGTCTTCGTTGCTTGCAACCGAGAACGCTACCGTCTGTCTTCAGAGATTGTTGAATTTTCCGAACGACGTAAATCTCGAGAAGCTGTTAGCAAAGGCAAAATCGTTGCACGCGCTGGCATTAGAAGCGAACAACTCGATTTCGTTACCGATTCAATCTGGGCCGTCACGAAGGAGAAAATCGACGGTTACTAGGGGCCATAGCCTTTCCCTCGATGCAACTTCCCCAAGAACTCCTCTGAATATGGTAGCTAATAGCTACTGGGAAGAAAAGTGGAGAGTTTTACATGAGGAAGAAGAAAACAAGCAAGATGCTGTGGAAGAACAAGTTCCGACCCACAAAAAGGGTTGGTCCGAGAGAGTAAGACTACGCCTGTCAAGAACAGAATCTGATCCCACCCCATCAAAGAAAAACGAACGAACAAAACTCCCAAGGCCGTCCGTTAGGAGAAGTTTGTTGGAGGATCTCGAACGACAGCTTGGATTGGACGAAGATAAAGATATTGACGGCCAGGATTCAACGGAGGTAAACGGACAAGATGTTACCGGTAAGAACTACGAAAATGCATCGAGTGCTTCTGGGAGTGAAGATAATTCTTGAATTTCTCGGACGCGACTGATCGTATTCGTGGAAATAGTGATAATGAGAATGAGTCGGAAAGAAGTAGTGTTGCATCGAACTCATTGATAGATGAAAATGATGCTGAGTCGTCGTGTGGGACAATAAACCCTGAATGCTCGTCTCTTCCTATCTCTGATCCCCGGATGGTCTTTCTTTGAAATGTACGCAAAACGATGATTCTTTAGAAAAATTACCAGTTGGCGCGAAGGAGAGAAAACTTCTGTCGGGTAAATTTCAATGGCTATGGAAGTTCGGAAGGAATGCTGCTGGCGAGGGAACATCTGAGAGAAGAAGTGCTCCTGAAGATGCAAAAGCTTGCAATGGTGAAAGTGACCAGAACAATGTAGTTGCCGTTTCCACAGCCGACGGCTTTGATCGTTCGTCTGAAACCAGCAAAGGTGAGACGGTTGACCAAAATTTGATGGTTAGCTTGAAGAATCTTGGTCAATCCATGCTTGACAACATTCAGGTACGAATCGAATCCCATTGCGGTATTTAGTTAGGTAATAATTGGGATTACCTTGTTTCCTAAATACATTGGCAACTTCAGAATTCTTGGTAAAAGCAATTATGCCACCATAAAATGAAGGATAAATTAGAAAAGCTACCCTTGAGGCTGGATTAGTCTAATCACCAACTTATGCTCCTGATTCTGCTTCATTTTATTAGAATCTAAAAGCAGGGAGGCGAGTGCTTTAGATTTTGCTTCTGCTTCTGGTTTGACTTTTACAATCAAATAAGCATTTTGCAAACAATACCAACTTTTGATTCTTAACTACTTTTACTTTCGCTACAATAAATCACTACCACAGTTTATTTTTGACTCTTAATTACTTGATCAAAATAACAAGCATTGATTGTTTTTTCTCATTTGCATGAGAACTTTACCTTATTATCTCTAAGGAACCGAATGAAGATGCCAATTTGGTCTTGGCTTTATTAAAGTTCTCTCTTTGTATGGTCATTTGGTAAATCACCGTCACATTTTCCAGCATTGATCTTGAGTTCCACAGAACTTTAATCTGTTCATTTCAACCTTGCAGGTGATCGAGTCTGTCTTCCAGCAGGATCGGGTCAAACAGGATCCTTAGAGAATTTCTCAAAGAATGGTCTTGTTGGCAAAGGACAAGTCACAGCCATGGCCGCACTCAAAGAGCTCAGAAAGATCAGCAATCTTCTATCTGAGATGTGATGTATTTATTATTCGTACATTCATTTAATTTATTTTCTCTCTCCGAGTAAAATAAATGGTCCGCCCGGCTTTTCTTGTATCAAGTCAAATTTTTGATGTTATATGGAGTATCGTCGTTGTAAATAGAGATATTTGATTAAATAATGCAAGTACTATTTGTAAGATAGCTACTGCGAGATCATTAGGACGTATTGCCAAATATAGATGCACCATGTTAGTTTCCAACCTGTGTTGTTTTCTTAGTGTTAAAAGTCATGGGAGACTCTAGTTTGTGTAATGCCAGTTGAATAAGGTTGTCGTTGGTGATGGTAATATTGTAGTACAAGAGATATTGAGATATTGCTTGTCTTGGTCTTAGGTTTAGACTGAGAGCTCTAAAATTACAACTTGAGCTTGTACGCTGTTACAATTTTAGTTCAAAGTAAGCCTTAAATTTTGGGTTGGAACTTCCATAATAAAGGGAGTGCGTGAACTCACTTAAAAAAATCACTTCTTAGTTTTTTGCTGAAAAAAACTCATTTTGTAGTGTTTACAATTGTCAACTTTTATTTTCGATTTTCTTCATTTGATCGAGAATCTAAAAGTAGTGAGATAGGTCTTTAGATTTTTACTTACCTGCTTCTTATTTGACTTTTACAAACAAATAAGTTGTTTTCCAACTTTTTCACCAAATACTCTCTAACTTTTGTTTTTCAACTTCTTATTCTATTTTAAAACATACTAATTTCTGATTCTAAACTACTTTTACTTTTATAATAAATCACTTATTCAAAAGGCTGAAGTTTTAGCAAACACACCCAAAGTCTTTTGATATAAAGTATTGTAAGCTCTAAAGTCTAAACTATTCAAATAATATATTTGTATTAAAAAGATCTAAAGTCTAAACTATTCACATAATATCAGACTCGGGATGTCATATAACTTAGGACTTATTTATTTGTTCTGTCAAACAATAAAGTTCGGAAATAACAGTTAGCACACTAATGGCCTATTGATGTCCCTACCCTACCTGAAGCTTATTAGCTTCTTTTTTTCTTGTATAAAGTTAAAAAAAAAAACGAAAAGAAAAGAAAAGAACCTACCAAATGCTTCCTTAGAAGCTACACATCCAAAATGTAGCCGAAACACATCCTAAGACAAACCCTTTCTGTTGAATTTCCATTAAGGGGCTGAAAGATGAAGAGTTTCATACCAAACTATTGCCTACCACCACCACCTAATTTGTTGAACCAGCTGATAAAGATGTAAAACAATGCAGTTGCACGTTCAAATCATTGTTAAAAGCTCACAAAATAACCAGCCCAACAATCCATACCATACATTGTTACCAAAAAGTATCAATTCAATGTTTATCATTTTTCAAAACTTAGCATTCAAGTATGTATGTTTAATGTCATAAATATTAGGATAATTACAAAACTACCCTGAGGTATGGGTTAATTACAAAACAAAACCACAAGTTTTAGAAAATTACAAAAAAATAAAAAATTAGCTAATTAACATTCGCAATGATGTCAGTCTCTCTAAAATTCTCAAATCAAATTATCGACCAACAGCAAGCCAGTAACCAATTGATCTGCAAGTCATGGGCCTAAAAATAAAATAAATCACATACAATATTTGTTTTCCAAATACTGAATCATTGTCATCCTATGACAGCTTGCATCACATCCATGCAAGCTTTCAAGGGCTTTTCATTTATCTGTCACTCCGCCCCTGCTCAATTGGCTTATATGCTTTAACTTTAATTTACAGTCTAATCTAAGTTATTAAAGCCTGGGAGAAGTGAAGTAATGAAACCAAAGACGATAATTTGAATCTCTTTTGCGATTCCCCACCAGCGGTTGCCAGCTTCGCCTTGCCCATTTTCAACAGCCCCATTCCCATCATTCGCTTGCTGATTCTCATTCTCGCCTACAGGTTGCGCCCCTAGTATGTCACATTTTGTATTGTTAATAACTTGTACTGTAATACAATTACATCATATAACATTTCAGGAGAAAAAGAGCAGGTATGTACTTTCGTGTACAAATATGCAAACAGATATGTGTATGCTGCTGTTCACAAATTGACTATGTTCCAATATTATTTAAAGGCGCGTACTGTGAGAACTACTGTTTACTGAAATTGGTTCCTTTGTTTTCTCACCCGTCTTATATCAGTTTGGCACTGATCATGTTAAGGAAATCCAGTCCACCTATAGTTTAAAGCAAAGATGCATTCATAAAACTGGGAGCAATTCGGTCCATCGAGAGAGTAAAGAATGAGATCAAAGCTACAAAAAGCACACTTGAATAGATACATCCATCAAATTTGAGTTCTTTTATCCCAGTCTTCTCTTCATTTTTCTATTCCTTCCGTGAGGGGACAGGTTTTGCTCAGTAGTGAAATAGCAAGCAATATACATAGAGATCAAGGCCATAACCTTTATACTCTGACCAATTTTCCAGCTAGATACCTTGCAGTTTTTGGAAATGACGAGTAAAATAGAAACAAACTTATGCAGAAAAGTCCAAAGCAAAACATGCAGACAGACTCAATTGGCAATATTAAATAGAAATATTCCTTACAATTACTGAGGATTACTGTAAATTATGCAAGTGCTGGATGTTTTGAGTGTGCATTTTTCCCCAAAACTCACTCTTTATGCTTTGGCAGCATTGACAAGGCTTCTAGATAAAAGGTAATAACGTTCCAGGCATACATTGTACATGTCAATTAAAAATGAAAACTTGTCCTTTTACCTGCTATGCCATCATTTTCATTTCCTTGTGCCTCAGCGGCAGGTAAATTGTCTGCACGAACAGCAGCTCTGGGTGGTTGGGGACGCACGGCTGCCCTTTGCGTTCTTTGTGAAAGCCATCGTATGACTGGTGCAAGAGCTCCAGTTTGGTATCTGCATTATGCAAGAGCAGAAAACAAAGTAACACGTTTGAAAATTAGTAACAGACATGCAGGCACGTGAGCAGACATTAACTCCTGAACAATGCAAAGCTCACGGCAAGGGCACAAAGAAATTAGTATCAAATAAATTAGTTTATGAAGATTGTCAAAGAGTAAATAGCAAAAAAAGTATTAACTACTCTCAACTTACAGGTACACAAGCGAAGCAAAAACACAAGGAGAGTAAGCCTCTGTCTAGATCCATCTTGGTTAAACAAGAAAATAACTGCAGCCAGTTTTAAGATTAGCATCAAATCAAGCTGTATAGCAACTTGAAATCTCCGAACAACGACTTGTCTTTGAGGTCCAGCTTGTTGTTGCTGTTGCTCCCCTGGTTGTCCCTGCTCACCACCCACCTCTGTTGTCCCCGAAGAACTACGTACACTGGTGACAGCCAGTAATTAACAATTAGAAAAAAGAAAAAAGGAAAGTGGAGTCACTTTGTAAAATTGCTTCAGTTATTATGATGGACGATCAGGTCAAGTGATCAATACAGAGCTAACTGATGCTCAGAGCTTATATGAATACCATATTATCTAGCATAAATCCTGAAGTTGTGCAGAAGAGCAGGAAACTTACGTAGGGATGTTGTAGGTGAAAGGGATAAGAGTATTGGAAGGAAACCCAGTGATAGGCTGCATGAATGGAAGAACTGGAACAGCATATAGCCCGGGCCCACGATTCATCTGATCCTGGTCCAGCTGAGGAGGGAATAACCCAGGAACAAGGGCAGGGTACATGATTGGGCACATGGGGATATTGCCATTTGGGGATTTTAAACCATCAAATATAGGTACCTATAATAAATCACAAGCAATTAGACCAGAATATTCATATAAGGAAATTATCCACATGAATGGTCATGTTTTGTTTATAATAGAGAGGACAACGAGAATTTCATAGCATTCATACACCAAAAGCAATAGATTTCACTATTTCATTCTAAGGGGTATTCATCATTCACAGCTCCGTAAATTGACAAAAATACATTATATTGATGTGGATATCAATATTTCCTAATTAGCATTTACAGCTTTCACAGCTCCAATAAAAATAGCATCAGCATTTATTTCCTAATTAAATCAAATGCTCCATATAGCATCAAATAAGCGTTCCCTTTCTTGTGGTCTGTATGAACGTATAAAATGGGTTCAATCGTTGAACAGCAATTATTTTGATATTCTCAAGCGGAGAAATCCATATATGGTGTTATTTTATTTACTTTAGAAGAGAAGTTTGTGTCGAAACGTGTTCTCCATGAGGTTTAGGTTTCCATTTCCACTCCAGCAATACATTTATTGATAGCCTAAAAATATGTTTTTATCACTTCCTCTATAGTAATTTAAGATTCCAAGTGAACACTGCAAATGTAGGCAAGTTTTCTGAAAACACAGCACAAATAACCCTCCACTGCATGAAATTCTTTTCCTTTTTCTTTTCCTTTTTTTTTTTTTTAGTTTCTCTTACTCCTGATACATGTCTTTCAATACCAATAAACCTCAAACAAATACCAAGCTGAACTCTTCCCCTTATCTGACAATCACCACATATTTACAAAATTATATAATAAGAAAACGACACAAAATATTAAATAAAAAAAATCATAAGACGCTGATATAAATATGCCGATAAACAAATGATTAAACAATCCTAAAAAAAATATTAATACAAATAAGCAATCATAATAAGTTAATAATTGTACACAAAAATAGAGGAACCCAAAATAAGATGAGCAAAAACAGCACAATATAGCAAAACCCATAGAAAAAGTCACATAATGCATACATGAACAAGCTTTACAAACATAGACACCACACAATTATACATTTTAAAGGCGCAGAAAGTTCTTTTTTTTTTTTTTGTGTTAATAAGAAAAATATGAATTGAGAAAATTAGAGAGAACAATAACCTGAGATTGGTCTTTCAGGGAATCTTTAGAAGAAGGTTGATCTGAGGATGAGATTTCGGGCTGGGTTTCGGGCCCTTCCGCCATTGCCAATTCCTCTATGAAGATCCAAAGAGCTGTGCTTTTTTTTTTTTTTCCTTTTCTCTTCTTGTTTCTTCAATTTTCAATTTTCTTTTCTCAGTTGTTAAGAAAAAGAGCTACGAACTATACGTGTCATTTCGCTCTATGCCCAATAAGACCCTGCCACGTTAGCAAGGCGGGTCCAAGGAGAAATGTACAACGATTGAAGGCGAATGTACAATACATTTTATATTTAATGGAAATTACAAAATCGCCAACAATTTATTCTGGCATGCACAAGATATTTACTAAATTTAGTTGAAATAAAGATAGTGGCACAGTTTTAAAATCAAGGGGTAGCATCTAATTAGCCCAAATTAAGTTGATGTATTATAAATTTTTATATAGTACATAAAATTCTACCATTGAAACCCATTCCGTAATTAGGAATAGATATTTATTATTTTTGGATAAAATGTTACACTAAATGGCATGTTTTCAATATGCAAGCAATTCGTTTACATTAAAATTACGAATACTCTTTGTAGTTTTATTATTTGGCATAAAATTAATTTGTCATTTTTGGTTGGTGTTTTAAGAGTGGGTCATATATGCATGTTAGAGTTTAAAAGTTAATTTTGGACCTCTTTGGCCTTGTATGGTTGTATTTTCAAGGGTGATTTTCCACTTTCCAACTATTCCTAGGAAAATAGGTTTATCGAGATTAATCAACAAACAAGATGAAAAGAAAGAGGATATTCACAAGGGAGCACTGCACCATGATACAGAGGACACCTTGGACCACCATGCTGCAGGGAATTTCACTGATGCAACAAACCCACAGACACTCACCCTTATGCAGCATAACAAACTCTGTGGATAATGATTGATTTGGTTATTCCTTATTTTTGTTGTTTTATGTAATACATAATGTATATATATTAGGGGTTCAATACATTGTAATCAATTCATTAAGATAATATACAAAACTAGAGATATTTTCTCTTCATCGTTTCTCTGCAACTTAAATGGAGGTCTTTCTTCATCTTTTCCTTTTTTATTTACTTTCATTTATTCACTTCTTGACATTGTATCAGAGCAGGTTGGATAGCCCCAACCTTGTCTCTTTTCATTATGCATTCCTCCCTTTTTTCATCATCTCCATATTTTTGTTATTTTCCTTCTAAGCTATCTTCATGGCAGAGGGTACTCAAATTCGCACATCTAATATTTCTCCAACTGAAGATCCCAATCATCCCTTCTACCTGCATCATACTAACACTGCCAATACAATAGTTATTTCACATCCCCCACTAGCTCTAATTACATTACCTGGTGTAGGGCTTTTACTCTTGCTCTTTCCATCAAGAATAAGCTTGGGTTTCTTGATGGTTCGATTCATACACCAGTTATCACTGATACTCTGTATACGCCATGGTTGTGTTGCAACAACCTTATTTTATCATGGATACTCAACTAAGTCTCCAAAGAAATTTTCTCAAACATTTTGAATATCAATTTGGCAAAAGAGATTTGGGACAAATTGAAGACCCAATTTGCTCAGCCAGATAACATCTAGACTTTTCAGTTATAGTAGCGATTAAACACAATTACTCAAGGCAACAATTCAGTAAGTGAGTATTTCACCCAACTAAATATCGTCCGGGAGGAACTGAGAAATTTCCGACCACTTCTTTTTTGCTCTTGTGGCCTATGCACTTGTTGTGCTTTACATTCGTATGGTGAGATACAATCTTGTGACTACGTCTTTAAATTTTTGATGGGGCTTAATGAATCCTACGAAGGGATACGAGGGAAGATCATTCTTATTAGTCCAACACCTTCTCTGGATAAAGTGTTCTACATGGTCTTTCAAGAAGAAAGGCAACGCGAGGCACACGTTTCATTCTCTCCTGCAGTGAAACCATCATCTTTTGCTGTCAATTATGCCACAGATTAGAGGGACAATCAGAGGAAAGGAAAAACAGACATGGTATGACTTACGCCTTACCATGGCGTTACTCAACCAATGAGATTTCCACAACTGGGGTAGAAGAAGGATTTTGGAAGCAGTCCCCCTCCTACGGTTGATCATTGTGGAAAAACAGGTCATACATGTGACAAATGTTATAGGTTAATTGGATTTCCTCCGAACTTCAAATTCACCAAGCCAAAAATGAAAAATTTTGGACAAAAACACTCAGCCTATTTAACTTCTTCTCAAGAAAATCAGCATATTTCGGAGGACAGACAGAATATGGAGTCATTTTTTACTCAGCCCCAAATTCAAAAGCTCATGAGCTTGATCAATAGTGATGCAACCCAACTGCCTCAAACCCCTTTTACCTCTTCTTCTGGTATTGATTCATCCCATTTTCCCAACATGGCAGGTATCTCATTTTCTCACAACTCCACTAATCATGTCACTACATTTAAGGGCACACCATGGATCATTGATACTGGAGCAATAGATCACATGGTCTGGTCTCCATATTTTTGCATTGCACTGCCATTGGCTTATCACTCTCACGTTAATCTTCCTAATGGCACTAACGCTGAAGTTATCTTCAAAGGAACAGTGCACCTCACCCCCACCATCACCTTATTTGATGTCTTATGCATTCTTTCATTTCATTTCAATTTAATCTCCATCAGTAAACTAACTCAAGGTTATTCTTCTTGTATCATCTTTCTCAATGATGTCTGCTATCTTCAGGACTCTCTTCGAGGACGAAGATTGGACTAGCTAAACTCCATCAATGTTTATATCTCTTCCAGTCCAGGCCTTTTCAGTCCACAAACTCTCTTTCTGTTCAACGTCTTGTCTATCAAGCTATGGAGGACTCTTTTTGGCATCTAGATTTAGTCACTCGTCTCATCAAAGGCTTCAGCTCATTAGACAAATTGATCCTAATGTAATCCATAGATATCAAAGGGATTGTAATATTTGTCATCTTTCTAAACAAAAGAAGCTTTCGTTTAATTCCAACATTTCTGTTCTTTATCACCATTTGATTTATTGCATTGTGACATATGGTGGCCTCATTCCACTCTCACTTTACAAGGTCATAAATATTTCTTAACCATAGTAGACGATCATAGTCGAATAACCTGGGTGTACCTCATGAAACTAAAATCAGAAACTAAACAAATTCTCCAAAACCATATCACACTTCTTCAAAATCAATTTCAATGTTCTGTTAACAAATAAGAACAGACAATGGACTTGAGTTCCACATACCCAAATTTTATGCTTCCAAAGGCATCCTTCATCAAAAATCATGTTCCTATACCCCAAAACAAAACGAAATTATGAAGCATCAATACATCCTTAATGTTGCCCGCGCACTCATGTTTCAATCTTCTTTACCTCCACAATTCTGGAGAGACTCTATTCTTACTGCGGTTTATTTAATAATAGACTCCCAACTCCATACCTTGCAAATAAAGGCCCATTTGAAATCCTTTTCAAGACTGTCCCCACATACTCACATCTCAAGGTGTTTGGTTGTCTATGTTATGTCTCCACTCATTCACCACATCGAACCAAATTTGACCCTAGGGCCCAACCATGGATTTTTTTGGGGCACCCCATGGGGATAAAAGGATACAAAGTCATTGATATCACCACATTCAATACAACAGTTTCAGGGAATGTTTATTTTATTGAAAACATATTCTCGTTTGCACAATCTAATGCTTGTAATTCATACCAATCAGCTTCATCTCACGATAATACCTCTGACCTTGTTTTACCTCCACCTCTTTCGGACATCTCAGTCTTTCCTTTTCCAGCAACACATTCTCCTACTAATTCTGATGATAGTGACTTTCACACTGATACTCATATCTCAGGTACTGACTGATCCATCTCTCACTCATCTTCGATTTCTCCTGCATCATCTCCCGATCTCCATGCTTCCTCTGAAAATCTCTCTCAGCGCCCTCATAGAATTCGACAGTCGCCCTCCTACCTCCAGGATTACCACTGTAATCTTCTACAATCGATCTCTTCTTCTCACAATATGCATTCTATATCTCATCATTTAGGTGACTTCCTTACATACTCTCGTCTCTCCACTCCGTACAAATCTTTTGCCTTGACTTATTTTAGTTGCTCGAGATCCTATTCATTACCATGAGGCAGTTCAGTTTGCTCACTGGAGAGAAGCCATAGATAATGAATTAGGTGCTTTGGTTGAAAATCACACTTGGACTCTCACTACCTTATCTCCTGGCCATAGTGCCATTGGCTGTAAATACGTTTTCAAGACAAAGTATAAGTCGGATGGGACAGTTGATATATACAAGGTTTGATTAGTTGCTAAGGGATACACTCAACGAGAAGGCTTTGATTATCAAGAAACATTTAGCCCGGTGGTTAAGATTACTAATGTACGACTCTTTCTGTCTATTGCTACCATGAGAAATTGGCATTTACACCAGCTCAACGTTCTCTCAATGGGGATCTTGACGAAACTATTTACATGAGAGTTCCACAGGGCCTTCTCATTGAGGGAAATACAGATCGTTCGGGGAATTTGGTATGTAAACTTCAAAAATCTCTTTTCGGTTGAAACAAGCTTCGAGACAATGGAATTTCAAGCTCACTACTTTCTTGATTAGCATTGGTTTCAAACAATCAAAGTCGGATTATTCATTATTTACTCGGTTCAATTCTAAAGGATTTGTTGCATCACTTGTCTATGTGGATGATATTTTAATTGGGAGCTCCAATTTTGAATTGATCACGGAAATTAAATCTCATCTCCAAAATCAGTTGAAAATTAGAGATTTAGGCATTATGAGATATTTTCTTAGATTGAAAATTGCTAGAACCTCCAAAGGTTTACAAATTTGTCTGCCAGAGGAAATATACTCTCGATATTTTGGAAGATGTTGGATTGTTAGGGTGTAAGCCTCTCGAAACACCTGTTGAGATGAACCACCAATTCACAAAATGCTCTGATCCCCTATTTCAGATCCTGATCGGAAGGCTTATATATTTATCAGTCACTCGACCGGACATCACATATAGAGTTCACCTTTTAAGCCGATTCATGGACAAACCCACTCAAGCACATTTGCATCTTTTGCTCATCGTATATTGAGGTACTTAAAAGTGCATCGGTAAGAAACACGTCGTCGCACGTGATCCACATGAGTTTACTAAAATAATTTTATATTTAATAACTTTATTGATTAATATTAAAATATTAAAAATAAAATAAATATTAATTAAATTTAAATATTACACAGTATTTAATATATATTTTGCTTTACTTTAATTATAGATCGATATGAATTGTTAAATAATCATTTTAAAAAACTCAATCCTACAAAGATTTTACAATTAGTATAACAACTAAATAAGTTTTATATTAGCTTACAATCACATTCATTGGTCTTTTATTTCATTGTTATGGCTAGAAAAGTCTTTTCTCTTACATGATTTTTGAATTCTTTTAGATTTGTATGCCTTTTACATAATCGACAAATAATTTAGCTTATAAATTTTAAGCTAATGATTTGTAAATCACATGCAAGTTATCGCATTAATAATAAAAAAAAATAATTAAATGTTATACCAAAATCCATCATAATATCATCATTTTTTTTGTTATTGTTATTCAATTAAAATAAAACAAAATAAAGGTTAGTCAAATTCTTATATTTCATATGCTTACTTCTTTTATTCTATCTCATTTCTTCGATTAAAGAATCGTAAAAAAATTACAATGTAATATATATGTAAAACAAATTCATATATATAATTTCGTAACAAAGTCAATACTTTATCATTAACACTTAAACTTAAAGTTTGTAGTCCTCCTATTTCAAAGTATCTTAAAAATAATAAACATTAACCTAATATATAAAAAAATTAATCCATTGTTTTCATCGAGAGTCATGTATTAAATAAAACTATGAAAAAGTGATAAGTCGAAATTTGAGTTTTGAAATTCTATTCAATTGCACACAAAATAGCTTTATTTAATAAATAATAAAACTAATTAAAGACGGTCTTATGAAAGAAAAAATATAAGTTAACAATTTTCACATGTCAATCTTCAATAATTAAATATAATACTAATTAACTTTTATGTTTGAATTTCTTTTTGCATTCACTTATGTTTTTAAAAGTTCTACATAATAAACTAAAAACTAATATAGTTTTTAAAATTTCATAAAATTTTAAAACTATACGTTATACTATTAGAGTTTGTACTTGCAATTGAATTTTTGGCTATTTTGGTTATATTAATATTTACATAGTTGTACATTTTGTGAGCCGTTTTGTTATGGAAATTGCAATTATTCTTAATATAATGAAACTAATCTATATTTGTTTGAAGAGACTGTAAATTTAAAATTGATCTCATTTAATATCGTTTACAAAATCAAAATATTTGTTGTAAAATATAATTGTCAATCCATTTTTAGTGTCTTTATTGAGAAAATGCTATATAGTACTTTAATCTTTATTTAAATTTTGATTAAATGTTTGATCAAATAAGAAAATATAGTTGCCAAAAATCTAGATATCAAGTGTTAAACCCCCCTCCCCCCAACTATTCTCTTCCGGCTTCTTATGCCCGAAATAATTCATATTATTTGGCACTAAACATGGTCACTTCACTCCAATTTATTATTATATATAGTTTAACACAATAAACTTGATATATAAATATTATTTTGAATATTTTGATTATTATATTGGTACCTAAATTAACATGTAATTTAAGAAATATTAATCTTAACATAAATATCAAACTATTTCATATTTAATAAGCTTAGTTTATTTATTTATTGTTTTTACAATTTCATATACATACAGTGACTTTCCATTTCTGATTTTTGATTTCAAGTTTTTCATAATATTTGATTTTGTAAAAATTAGATTAATTTGTACCCAATTTTATAATAATTGTCTTTGTGCTTGAATATTTATAAGTCATAAAGGTGTGCTGTTAAAATGAACTGAGATTTTATCAAAAATATAAAATTATATATATATTGTACGAAAGCCATTTAATTTTTCTTTAGAATTCCCATCTATGACCCACATATTTTTTTTAACTATTTACTTTTATTCTTTCAAATCTTTATAATATGTTGCATTTGGTTTAATCCTAAACTATCTATATATGTGAGATTAACCCCCAAAATTATTTAGATAAATCTCAACTCATTAATGTCAAGTATAACCATTTATTTTTCAATATTTTTATTCTTAGTTTTCACTCTTATTTGTTGTAATTATTTAATTTACTTTGTTTTTATGAATGTTATGTTAGTATTTGAACTAATATATAATTTGTAATATATAATTACTTTCTTAGTAGTCAAATTGTTACATATTAAATGATCAGTTTATTTATTTTTTCTTTTGCATAGCAGATATGATCATTTAGACTAATCCAATTTTAGCTCATGTTTCACTCTCACACTATTTTATTAAAATGTAATTTTTTTGGTATATATGTTTACTATAAATATGTATTATATTGATATTTTAAACTTATAATTTTTAAGGGTGTGATTTTCAAACGACATTCAAGTTTTATCACAAATATCAATTTAATACATATGGATTTTTTTATTAAGTTTGTCTTCTTTGTTTTTTTTAATAAAGTTATATGTACAACTTTTAACACTTTTTTGCACTTGTTCTTAATATTTATAGGATATAAAATAATCGAAAGATTGAAATCATAATATATTAAAATATAATAAATTAGAAACTGAAATTTATAATGTTATATATAGAAAATTAAGTAAAAGTTATATTAACACATATAGTTAAAATTGAAAAGATAATTTTTTTGGTCACGACAAACTTGTTTTAGTTCTTGTTCGCTTTTTTTTTCTTCATGTTAATCTTATTCCTTTTATTTTGTATTTAATATTTTACTGAAATCTAGTTTAATATGAAGCTAATATTATTTGAAAATTCAAAATATTTTAAGAGTTATAGCTGAAAGAATAAATACTTTTAAAACATAGAATATAAAAGGTCACATTGTCTTATAATTGAACAAATAGAAGCTAAATAAATATCAAATTACTTAGTTGTCCTAAACTTTTACTATGTCTAAAGGATATTTTTGTCCAATCAAAAATTGTAAGAAACATTCACACTTTTAAGATAGTATAGATGGATGGATAAATAGATATAGATATAGATATAGACTATTGCACAAGGTCTTTTTTATTCCTCGAATCCTGATATGCAATTGAAAGGATATTGTGATTCTGATTGGGCTTCCTGTCCAAACACAAGAAGATCGACCACTGGTTTTTGCATTTTCATTGGAAATTCATTGATTTCGTGGCGTTCTAAGAATCAAGCTACCGTCTCAAGATCATATACATAGGCAGAATATAGAGCCCTCGCCCAGGCCAGTTGCGAAATCGTTTGGTTATCTTATTTATTGAAAGATTTTTGTGTTAGTCCATCAAACCGACTCTTCTTTATTGTGACAATCAATTTGTGATTCATTTAACGAAGAATTCAATCTTTCACGAAAGGACCAAGCATGTGGAATTGGATTGCCATTTTATTCGAGAAAAAGTTTCATCAAGTAGTTATTCAATTAGTTCATGTTAGCTCATGATTTCGGGTAGCTAATCTTTTACAAAGGCTTTGACAAGTTCTCGCTTTTCATTTCTTCTTTGTCCAAGATGGGAATAATTAATATCTACTCCCATCTTGAGGTGGAGTATCAGATTAATCAACAAACAAGATGAAAAAGAAAGAGGATATTCACAAGGGAGCACTGCACCGTGATACAGAGGACACCTTGGACCACCATGTTGCAGGGAATTCCACTGATGCAACAAACCCACACACACTCACCCTTATGCAACATAACAAACTCTCTAGATAATGATTGATTTGGTTATTTCTTATTTTTGTTGTTTTATGTAATACATAATGTATATATATTAGGGGCAATACATTGTAATCAATTCATTAAGATAATATTCAAAACCAGAGATATTTTCCCTTCATTGTTTTTCTGCAACTTCAATGGAGGTCTTTTTCATATTTTCCTTTTTATATGCTTTCATTTATTCACTTCTTGACAGGGTTTATGTTTGTTTTAGGAAATTTTCAGTAAAAATAAAGTCATTTCCATTTTTATATTCTTATGGAAATATTCATTTGAAAACACAACCAAACAAATTTTCACCCAAACATGCAAATCTAGGTGAAAATACACTACAATCACGCAAACCTATGCCAAAAATACATTTAAAAAACTATAACCAAACATATTCTCATTTACAAACATAAATTCGGATAACAAACCAAACATATTCTCAATTCTCACACGAAAATCAATAAAATTTGAAAATTCATTTTCCAACACTAAACCTGAAATTGGACGCGGAAATACATACATACAAGGCCTGTCATTGTTTTATAAATGAATGACATTTTTTTATTATTTAAAAGTTTGGTCCGGCATTGCAAGTACTTGTATCCGGACCTTGTCATTATCATGAGTAATATATTTGGTCACTAGACTAATACCATTGGTTATATTTGGTCACTAGACTAATACCATTGGTTTCTATAACTGTGACTTGAACCAAACCTATTTTGATCAATGTAATTCTCAGATATATTTGACAAGTTAAATTTATAATTAACTTTTTGAGTTAATCAAACATAATAATCTACATTTTGTTAAAGCTAAAATTTAGAACGTCCACAATAATATGTCAAAAACCAATATTCATAAGAATCAATTTTCAATTGCTCCAAACAATATGATTTTTAGTATCTGCGTGATCGTACAATCTTTGCTGGTCATATGATCTTGGTTGTGTGTTTCATGAATAAAAATCATTTCTACCATTGTTATCATTACGCAATAAAGCAATTATAAATTTGAGAAATGACTTACAAAATGGCAAACCCATCAAAGACTCAAAAGAGTTTATTTAATTTTATTTTGTTAAAATAAATGTACATTAAAAAGGAAAGAAACATCCAATTATCATAACCAGCCAAACAAGAACAGCGTGCAATTTTGTAAGAGAAGATAGATAAATCCTGCATGTATCATGGCTAGTATAAAAAGCATTTATATTAATCGCCTCAGCTTATTAATTTATTTAGGACCATACAAAATAAACTACAACTATTAGCTAAAACAACATAGAGTACTTCAGAATATACATGGTCTAGTCAGGCACATTATAAGTTCCCGAGCAAACATGTGTTTTAGGTGAACCACATGAAATTAACTTCATATCAAGAAGCCCTACCAAGGATCCATCTGTGCACATTTTATCTGCTTGCTCTTTTTCCCGTCATGTCGGCTTCTCCTTCTTCCTTCTCCACGCTCCTGGATATCTACAATGGTGACAACCCTGCAAAATGAGACAAAATCATGGGTAAAATAATAGTACTTTCAGCTCAGCCAAAGAATACAGCTGAATTGATTCTCTTTGCATTATATTTTAAAGATTTGACACAATTTTGCAGCAGAATCATTTACAAACATATAGTTGAGACTCGATAGTTATTAGTGACCAAGAGAAAGGGGAGGAAGGACGAAGGACGAAGGAAAAACTCCCTACAAAAAACGATAATATCAGGCTTTGACTGATCAATCAATGAGATAGAGTAACCGGAAAAAAAAATAGGGATAATTACAAAAACACCCTTGAGATTCAGTCTGATTACAAAAAACCCAACTATCTTTCAAAATTACAAGTACCCTCTTGATATTCGTTCTCACGCAAGAGGGAGGTATTTGTTAAGCAAATACAAACCACGGAGGTGATTGTAATACCTTAAGAGGGTGGGTATTTGTAATTTTGAAAGATAACTGAATCTTTTGTAATTTTGAAAATGATTGAGGTCTTCTGTAATTTCACAAAATGTTGTGGGTAGTTTTGTAATTATGAAAAATTATATTGAAAACAGTACAAGTGTATATAAACACAGAACTGTTAGAAAGGTTACTCGCGCACCCTAGAGATCACATTTAGTGAAAGTTAAGGTTCATCCTTCCTCATCCTCGGAATTAGATGTGTCATTTGCACTGTCTTCATTATCTTGAATTTTCACCTGCCCTCCAGTCACTGGAATAGGATGTATGGGTGAAGTGCCTACAGTGCAAAAGAGCATACATCAGAAATACATACACAACTGTCACAAACCAAGTGGGTATTGGCCTTTTTACAAAGTTTCAGCACGCACAGTTGCTTTATTTCGTAACTAAAATTCCAGCTATTCAAATTAAATTACGATAGGATCATGTCCAGATAACACATTCCTGAGAGGGACTCCAGCATACCCGTACTTCATTTAAAGCATGTGGCCCAAAAATAATAAAAATGCCCCCAGAGAGAGAGAGAGAGAGTTTGATAAAAAAAAACGATCATAAGTTGCCCCTTTGTCACTTTATATTTATAAGCACGAATCTGTTATCAAAATATCCTTCCTTGGCACATGCATAATTTTCAGCAATGTGAAAATTTGACCTAAGGAGGTAAAGCCAAAAAAATCACCCGCATTCACCTTTTAATTGGCAGCATGTCACATTATCCGACACTACCCAAGAGCCAATATTTGCTTATGCAGCTGCTTATTCTTTTAATAAACTAATGCTCAAAGAAAATCCAGGAAGGAGTACCCAAGCCAATTTACAGAAATAACAAAAAGGAAAGAAAAGAACGACGACCATTCGAAAGACCAACATACAACCACTAAATAAAATACTGAACTAAGTTGGCAGAAGAAGTTCTCAACTGGACATAACAAGTTTTTTCCTGTTCCAAAAAGTTCCCTTCCTCCAGTCATTATATACTAAGGGTTTCCAGCCTCTTAATTCTTATATAATCCTTCGACAAGAACCTCTTCTTATCCATCATGTCCTTTATGTCCAACCACAAGTACATAGCATTCTCGAGCCTTTCCTCCTTGAGGCTAAAAGCAATCCCACAGTCTTTGCAGGCCCTTAATTCTCTCCAGTTAAACCACTATGAAGTCGGAACAATTCAAATAAGTTTTGCAGCAACCCAACATAATGAGTAGTGCACCACTGGGATTGTAAGGTGCTCTATCGGCATGTCAATTAGTTATCCCCAACTAATTGCAAATTACATTGGCCACCTTCTTGGACATGTCTATACTTGCAATTTGGTCAGCCAACAACTGATTGGATGCCAATAGTTAGTTCTAAAGCACCATAAAATAATTCAATGATCAGAAGTCTCCAAGGTTTCATATTTACCATCCCAAAAGTCTTGTAGACCTAAAAATTGACATAAAAAGTCTTACCAGCATTTCCTTATACTGATACTCAATGCCTTTCTCAACAATTTCAGACCTCCTCAATACAACCATCTCTAAGACTAACAATAATACCCGAAAAATCAATTCCCAATAAGCGTCAACATAATATTAGTGAAGGAGATGTGAATTGCAAACGTTTGTTCCATATTCATTTTACCCAGTGCAAATATAGCAATTCACCTTTTATCGAGAATTCTAGATCTGAACAATGACTTACTGCTACCAGAATAACATATTTCCTGTAAAAAATTACTGAATGCCATTTCAATATCACAAAAAAGATTATTTCTTTGATCTCATTAATCCATCTCCTCCCACCCCCACCCCCATCCCCCAAAAAAAAAAAGGCCACAGTAATCAAGAAATCGTGATTAATCTCATTACCTTCAATGAAAACAGCTGAGGAAGGCCAGCCTTTTGCAGACGTAAGTGACATCTGTTCATCCTCCGACAACATCTCATGATGTAAGCTCCGATTCCTCATCGCCCCCGAAGAAGCTAATTTTCCGATTACCTCAATCATATTGCTGGCAGAGTGGTTGCGCATGGATGTCGCCCGCGGTGGGACCCAGTAGGAGTATCCAGGGAGGAAGGGGAGCCAATCGGGGGCGGCGCGGCGCACGATTATGCTGTGAATTGCATCCTCGAGCTTCTTGATACCGACGGTGATAACTTCGGCAGCGGCCTCCGGTGAATCGGGATGCGATGAAGACGCGGAGTCTAGGTCCACCTCGACGAGCTGGGCGTGGTGGGTTTTGTTGGAGCGGTGGCGGTGGTGGCTGATTAGGGGCGTAGGTGGTCGGAGAGAAGCGCGGTGTAGGGATTGGGAAAGAATTCGAGACATGGCCATCAGATGAAGAAATGAAGAGCTAGAAAATTGAAGATGAGAAATGGCTTCTAGAGAGATTAGATGAGTGGGAGAAGTCTGTGTATATATATGTATATATATAACTGTGTGTTCGGTGATGTGAATGGGAATATGGATATATTGGATAAAGAGAAGGTTCGGGTTGGATCCTGGCTCAGGGTCAAATCTGGATCTACGGGCCAAAGTCCAAAAGTAGGTCGGTAGATTGGATATGGGTTGGATATTGGCCTAACCGACGGTGGATATTTTCCTTTTGGACGAGGAAAGGGAAAGTGGGATGTTTAAGGCGCGATTTGATGTGAGGGAAATTTCATTTTCGTTTTGTTGGAGAATTTTGTTTGACCAAATATACAATTATTTATAAAAGTTTTTAAAATATACCATTATCTTATCACTTTTTCTCATTTTTTTTTTTCTTATCAATCACATCTACACATTTTTTCACAAAATATTAATCATTATTACACATTCTCCCACAAATTTAACTATTCACTCACTCACACATTTCTAACTACCGATCATATCCAATCATTATTTTACTATTTTCAAATCAAATCAACTTTCATCATTATTTTTTCATCTCACACCCATTCATACTCTCAAAATTCATTTTTTTTCTCCCAAATATTTTTTCACCACTATTCTCTAGCAAAATTAAAATTTTAAAATGAAAGCATATTCAATCGCGCTATTAGGAGCGGAGTTGATGATAGGGATGGTAATGGATGGGGTACCCACCCATTTAAAGTTATTCATACCCGAATCTTATAATATTTATACTATTTGTACCCGTCCCAAACCCAATTAAAAACTACACATATTACCGTACTCATCCCAAATCTATTTGTTGATACCCACATACTACACGTACCCACCCAAAACGCGTTCACATTTGATACAAATGTTTATAATTATATGAATATTTAAATGACTAGTTAAATGGGTACCCTACCAAAAACTAAATATTATATAAGAAATGTCTAATATGTTAAATTCTTAATGAGTATAACAATTAATCATTTCAATTATGCAAGTCACAATAGACTATTATCAATTATCAACTAAATCAAAAGCAACACAAAAATACAAATGCAACCAATACATTCACTAAAACTGCATAATCGACATTAGTACATCATTAATTCACAAAATTACATCATCGAACATGTAATTCGATCAAGCTTGATAAAGATAAAACATAGCTAGTATGATCACAGATTCAGGAAAAGTAATAACTTTATATATTTTTGTACAAAATTGAAATTTATGTTGGGCTTCTAAGAAGAAATGTATCATGTCAAGCGAAAAGATAAGTGGAAGTTAGTAAGGGACAAATGGGTTCGGGTAGTGGGTATCCGAGGGATTAAAATTGTTAGTCCAAGTGGCTACAATAATCTAGAGAGGGGGTGAATAGATTATGCCGATTTTTAGCAAATTACCCTCTTTTTCGAAACAACGAGTAGATAGCAAGAATGTAAATGCGGAAAATAAGCAACACTCGTTGATTTAAAGAGGTTCAACCCACCTGGGCCTAATCCTCTACCACCCCAAGATCTCAGGGATGGATTTTGAAAAGAAAAAAAGGTTTTATTAATTTACCAAAAATTAATACAACACCTGAGGATTACCACAACCCTCTTTCACCACCTCGAGGATTACCACAACCCTCTTTACAACACCTTTGAAGATTACCACAATCTTCAAACACCTATCACCTAGATCACCCAAAGTGTATTCTTACCACAAGAATACTCACAAGGATGTCTTGTGTTGAATGATGACCAAAATCAAGATTACAACTCAATAATGATTGATACAATATGAGTACAAGTGTAATCAAGAATTGAAAGCCTAGACCTCAAATAAGTGCAAGTGAAAGTGCTTAAAGCTAATACAACAAGATATATGAAAGTGTTTGCTCAAATGCTCTTTGCTTGTATATAGTGTGTTGTATATTGTTGCTTGAATGAAACCTCTATTTATAGGAGAGGACTTGACTTTCATTTCCAGACATTGGCTCCTCCTTGGGGAGTGATTTTCGCAAAAGAAACCATTTAAAATGATCAATATATTTGTTAGAAATCAATCCCACAAAATAGGGAAAAGTTTGCAAAACGCAACGGATAGTTTGATAAACATGGGGTTCGACCGGTCGTATGAGAGATAAGATTGAAATTGAATTCTGCGAATTTTTACACAGGGGACCGGTCGAAGGGGGTGCGACGGTCGCCCTTCTTAGTCGTGACTCAAGGTTGCCCTTGAGCGATTTTATTTAAACAGAGAAGTCGGAACAAAAATCCAACTTGCAGCGGTCTGGTCGCCACGGCCGACCGGCCGACCGACCACCGATGCCGCCCACCTCGGGTCGTCGGCCGCCCCGCCTGTTTTTCTTACGCCCTATTTTTTCTGTTTCTCACCAACTCAGTACGGGTTGCCTATGGGGCGGCGGTCGACTGAAACAAATGTGTTGTCCAATGTTTTATTGAAAATAAACTTTAAGAAATACTCCGAAAAGTAGTAAAAACATTTTAAGTTGATCGGAAGTATTTAGACAACATTTAGGGACATAGTTTTGGTTTAAAAACATATTTGAACAAAATCGAACATAATCATCAAAATCATGATAAAAACATTTATCTAACAAACTCTCCCTTTTTGATGATTACAAACCAAAACATTTTTCTTGAGGACGATTTGAAAACCAAATAAATTTCCCGGTTTTACGAGTAAACTATCCGTTAGAAGTATTTCATACAAAGCTCCCCCTATTTATGAGCATATCAACAAACGATTATTAAGTAAGAAGCACAAGCTATAACAAGCTTATATAGATTGCATCATGAGCTAAGAAGCTCCCCCTGTCACAAAACTTATAATCAATTTCATCCAAGTCCAAAATTCAAGCTATGGACTAGGTATTAGAGTCCACAATACTTATTGCGAGCTTTTATTAGCTTTTCTTGAGCTAACGAGCCAACTTCCTGTTTCTCCCCCTTTGGAATCATCAAAAAGAATGTTAGAATGGTGAAAACACCATACAAGAATATCAAAGTGCGCCAAAGGGACGGTTTATTAACCGTTGAGCAATTTAAGTGTAATAATCCAAGGAAAATGGGAGAAATGTAATATGAAGAGTTCATACGCTTGTTTTGTTTGTCAAAACATGATCTCAATAAGTATAGAAAACTTTTGACAGCAAGAGAATCATGTATAAGTTGAAATTTTCATTGCGACGTATCATCGAACACTTTGCGTGCGTTAAAAATAAAAGAGGTTGTATATAACCTTTGTAAAAGGTTCAAGCCAAAAATTTTCAACATCAATTCAAGCCAATCATCATACATAACAACACAACAACCAAGCTCACCATGATCATACGAAAAATACATCAAAATTTTTCAAGAAACTCGAAAACTCGAGGTTTCACCCAATTGAGTAAAAAAGCGAAATTCTTACCATTTGATCGGAAAGAGTGAGCCATAATGATGATGATTATGCTATATAATGTCCATGTTATGTAAGAGATGCATGAAATCCATTTTTGAATGAAATTTGAGTGAATTTGGCAAGGGGGACGAAAAATGGCCAAATATTTGTTAAAATGAAGAATGCTGAAGACAGAACGTTTAAAAGCCAAAATATAGCTTAGGGCGACCGGTCGAGGTTGAGGGCGACCGGTCGAGGTTGAGGGAGACCGGTCGAGGTTGAGGGCGACCGATTGCCCTCAACTCCTTCACCCCACATTTGTTTTGTCGGTTTTTCCAAAATCGAATTTTCAACCAAAAATCCGATTTTTCGCCCCTAAGTTTTAAAAACGTGCAAAATGCAAACGTAAGCTTCATTCAATATGCATTATGCCTAACCGAGCTCGTATTGAAGAAAAAGTCTCGGAAGATAGCGGTTTTGTGAAAATATCCGTTAATTGATCTTGAGATGGTACAAAGGATATCTCAATTTTACGTTTTGAAACACAATCCCTTAGAAAGTGATGTCGAATCTCAATATGTTTATGCGGTTATGATGAACCGGGTTTTGAGCAATATTTATAGCGGATATATTATCACAAAAGATAGGTACATTTTCAAAAGAGCATTTGTAATCCGCTAAGGTTTGTTTCATCCAAAGAAGTTGAGTACAACAAAATGCGGCGGAAATATATTCGCCCGGCCGTTGAAAGAGAAACACGCAGTTTTGCTTCTTTAAAACCAAGAAACTAGGCAATCGCTAAAAATTGACATGATCCGAAAGTACTTTTTCGATCATCAATATTTCCCGCATAGTTCGAATCACTATAACCTTTAAGAGAAAATTTTTCATTCTTTGGATAAAATAAACCATATTGAATGGTGCCTTTTAAATATCGAAAAATCCTTTTAACGGCACTCATGTGAGATTCTTTGGGATTGCTTTGAAAACGAGCACATAGGCATACGGCATGAAGAATGTCCGGTCTACTAGCGGTTAAATAAAGTAAACTACCAATCATACTCGATACTTTGATTCATCCACGGACTTGCTTTTCTCATCTTTGTCAATTTTGACATTTGTTGCCATAGGAGTAGAGACGGTTCTTCCTTCTTCAATGCCGAACTTTTTCAAAAGTTCTTTTGTATACTTTGATTGCGAAATATAAATACCTTCTTGACATTGCTTAATTTGAAGTCCAAGAAAGAAGTTAAGTTCCCCCATCATACTCATCTCGAATTCTCCTTGCATTAACTTAAAAATTTCTTGCACAAAGAATCATTAGTAGCACCAAAGATAATATCATCAACATATATTTGCACAAGTAAACAATCTTGCCCTTTTTCAAAAACAAATAGAGTTGTATCAACTTTACCTCTTATAAAACCATTTTGTAAAAGAAAAGAACTAAGTCGATCATACCATGCACGGGGTGCTTGTTTTAAACCATACAAGCCCTTTTTAAGTTTATAAACATCATTAGGCCTAGAAAAATTTTCAAACCCCGGAGGTTGTTTTACATAGACTTTTTCTTGAATAATACCATTTAAGAAGGCGGATTTAACATCCATTTGGTAATGTTTGAAATTTTTAAAGCAAGAATAGGCAAGCAAAATACGAATAGCTTCTAAACGTGCTACGGGTGCAAAAGTTTCATCATAGTCAATACCTTCTTCTTCGACAATACCCTCGAGCTACTAACCTTGCCTTATTTCGAACAATGTTGCCTTGATCATCAAGTTTGTTAGGAAAACCCATTTTGTGCCAATAATGGTTTGAGAAGGAGGACAAGGTACCAATTCCCATACATCATTTCTTTCAAATTGATTCAACTCCTCTTGCATCTCTAGAAACCAATCCTCATCCTCAATAGCTTCTTTAGCATTTTTAGGCTCTTTTTGAGAAATAAGAGCTTTCTCGGCAAATTTTCTCCGAGTCATCACTTTGTCGAGGGATCACCAATAATAAGATCTTTTGGGTGATCTCCTTAAATTTCAATGCAACGGGAAGATTTGAGATATCACCTCTATCTTCTTGAGGACCATTTGAAGTGGACGGTTGATCATTTGATGTAGACGGTTGATTATCAATTTGAACAATTTGTTCAATAATATCTTCCTCATCACTTTCATCATTAGGAATTCTTTCAACTCCGAAGCTTCATTGAATTTAACATGGATGGATTCTTCAACAACTCCACTAGTCTTATTGTAAACCCGATATGCTTTGCTTTTTGTTGAATATCCCATAAATATCCCTTCATCGGCCTTAGGATCAAGTTTGTCCAATTGATTCTTGGTATTCAAAATAAAGCATTTACAACCAAATATCTTGAAATAACTAATATTTGGAGTTCTACCTTTCCAAAGCTCATATGGAGTTTTATTCATTTTAGGACGAATATAAACTCGATTAATGACATAGCAAGCGGTAATGCTTACGGCTTCGGCCCAAAAATACTTTGGAAGTGAAAATTCATTGAGCATGGACCGACTCATTTCTTGTAATGTCCGATTTTTCCGTTCGGCTACTCCATTTTGTTGAGGTGTCCTTGGAGCCGAGAAATTATGAGCATATCCTTTGATTTCACAAAATACTCTAAATTCACCGTCAAATTCTCCACCTCGATCGCTTCAAATAGACTTGATAGTATCTTCTTTTTCATTCTCAATAAGTCTACATAACTTAACAAACTCATTAACGGCATCATTTTTATTGGTAAGAAAAAGAGCACAAGTATATCTCGAATAATCATCGACTATAACAAAAGTGTAATGTTTTCCACTTAGACTAGCCGTACCAATATCCCCCCGTACAAATCAAGGTGAAGCATTTGTAGGGGTTTGGTTGTGGAAATTTCATTTTTGGGCTTAAAACTACTTTTAACTAATTTGTTCTTTTGACAAGTGTCACATAAGCCAAGATTTTCAAAATTCAATTTGGGTAGTCCTTTCACATGTTGGTTTTTGTAAATATTTTTCAAATTCTTGTATCCAACATGTCCAAGTCGCTTATGCCATAAACTAGTTAAATCATTATTGGCGACTAAACAAGAAACATTTTGACTAACCAAATCACTTGTACAAATTTTGTAAAGATTGCCTTTTCTATTTGCTTCACAAATAATTTCACCATTTTTAAGAATAAGGCAATTTTCTTTATTAAAGGAAACATCATATTTTGAATCACAAAGTTGGCTAACACTTATCAAATTAAACTTAAGCCCTTCAACTAATAGAACATTACTAAGAGAGAAGGAAGAGTTACCAATTTCTCCATTTCCAAGAATTTTTCCTTTGCCATTGCCGAACATGACCATACCTCTTCTTGGAGCTTGATGTTGGTAAAAAGTTCTCTCCTCCCGGTCATATGGCGTGAACATCCGCCGTCCACGAGCCATTTTGAATCTTCCATTGTGGTTATAGCCCTATTACCTACAAAAGAATTTCTTTTAGGTACCCTATAATTTTGGGGTCCATGGGGGTTAGTCTTGAGACCTTTGGGTCTCCAAACATGTCTTGAGTTATTTCTCAATTTGCAATTATTAGCATAATGTCCAACTTTGCCACAATAAAAACAAGTAGGAGTATTATAATTATTAGCACGTACAAAAGTCGGACCTTGGTTATTTTTCTTAAAAACACTTTGAAATGGCTTATAACCAAGTCCCGATTTGGAATGCTCACCTCTTTGTGCATCTAAAATTTTTGTGACTTTATCCGTACTTATGTTGAAACGATGCACATCATTTTTCAAACATTCAATATCTTTTGTGAGCAATTCTTTTCGGTTTCAAGAGAATGAATTCTAGTAAGAGTAAGAGTATGAGCTTTGTCTAGAGATTCATAAGAGGTAAATAATTTTTCCTTTTCAACCTTAATCTCCTTATGCTCATTTTTCAAATTTTTGTATTTAACGATTAAATTTTGAAACTCAATTTGCAATTCATCAAAATCACATTGCAAGTCATCAACTATGGAGGAAGTAGAAGAATTTGAGTGTACCTCATTGTTTTCATCGTCTATAGCCATGAGACCGTGTTCGGTTTCTCCTTCCTCATCGGTTGTTTCGAGTAGTTCATCCCATGTTTTGACTTCCGCATTTAGAGCCTTCTTTTTTGTGAAAGGCTTCATTTTCTTTTGCTCCTCTTCATCGAGCTTGCAATCGGCAATGAAGTGCCGGGTTTTCGTGATTTAAAGCAAGCATTATCTCTTGGTTTTCTTGCTTTATTTTTATTTACAAATTTTGCAAATTTTCGAACAAGTGCGGCCGTCTCCTCATCATCATCATCATTATCATAGTATGCATTATTAGAAGAAGAAGCAAGACCTTTAGGAATAATTTGCATACCCGATTGATTTGTGGATGGTTTGGAATTTTTCCTCTCCTTGAGATAGACTTCATAGATGAGTAGATTTCCTATAAGCTCATCAAACTTGAGTGTCTCAAGATTTTGTGCCTCCGTGATTGTCGTTACCTTTTCGGACCATGAGTAGGAAGTGCATTTAGTACCTTGGTCACCTTGTCTTCTTCGGAGATGACTTTGCCGAGGGCCACAAGAGGATTGACAATATTGTCAAGCCTTTCCACCATCTTGGAGATGCTTTCGCCATCATACATGTTAAAGTTTTGAAGTCTTTAACAAGCATGGTCTTTCTTGCTTGCTTGACTTTCTTAGTCCCTTCATAGATTGTCTCCAATTTTTCCCAAACCTCATGTGCCGACCTTATGCCTCTTATGCGATCGTACTCGGTGGCGGTAAAGAGAACAATGCAAAATATTTAAGGCCTTACCGTTTAGAGAGAAAGCCTTTTTGTCGTTTTCATCAAACTCCTTGAAAGGTTTAGGAGCCAAGGTGCCATCCTCCGATTTCTTTGTTGGTTGATCAACTCCTTCAATGACCACATTCCAAATGTCGAACCCGCACTTTGTAGGAAGCACTCCATACGGTCTTTCCAAAATGCGTAGTTGTTGGCGTCGAATAGTGGTGGCTTATTGGTGGAGGCGTCGGTGGTGAGATGAGCATCATTAGTAGCCATGGATCTTTCCTCTTTTACTGAACGAGCTAGCCAAAGAGTTTGGCTTTGATACCACTTGTTAGTCAGTGGCTACAATAATCTAGAGGGGGATGAATAGATTATGCGAGTTTTTCGCAAATTACCCTCTTTTTGAAACAACGAGTAGATAGCAAGAATGTAAATGCGAAAAATAAACAACACTCGTTGATTTAAAGAGGTTCAACCCACCTAGGGCTAATCCTCTACCACCCCAAAGTATCTCACAGGGATGGATTTTGAAAAAAAAAAGGTTTTATTAATTTGCAAAAATTAATACAACACCTTGAGGATTACCACAACCCTCTTACAACACCTTTGAAGATTACCACAATCTTCAAACACCTATCACCTAGATCACCCAAGTGTATTCTTACCACAAGAATACTCACAAGGATGTCTTGTGTTGAATGATGACCAAAATCAAGATTACAACTCAATAATGATTGATACAATATGAGTACAAGTGTAATCAAGAACTGAAAGCCTAGACCTCAAATAAGTGCAAGTGAAAGTGCTTAGGCTAATACAACAAGATATATGAAAGTGTTTGCTCAAATGCTCTTTGCTTGTATATAGTGTGTTGTATATTGTTGCTTGAATGAAACCTCTATTTATAGGAGAGGACTTGACTTTCATTTCAGGACATTGGCTCCTCCTCGGGGAGTGATTTTCGCAAAAGAAACCATTTAAAATGATCAATATAGTTGTTAGAAATCAATCCCACAAAATAGGGAAAAGTTGTCCAAAAACGCAACGGATAGTTTTCGATAAACATGGGGGTTCGACCGTCGCGCAGAGATAAGATTGAAATTGAATTCTGCGAATTTTTACACAGGGGGACCGGTCGAAGGGGTGCGTGCGACGGTCGCTCTTAGTCATGTGACCGGTTGCCCTCGCGATTTTACGAAGCAGAGGTCCTGGAACAAAAATCCAACTTGCAGTGCAGTCGCCCGCCGGTCGATCGGCCGACGGTCGCCCTTACTGTTTTTCTTACGTCCCATTTTCTGTTTCTCACCAACTCAACTCGGTGCGGGTTGCCCTATAGGCGACCGGTCGAACTGAAACAAATGTGTTGTCCAATGTTTTATTGAAAATAAACTTTAAGAAATACTCAGAAAAGTAGTAAAAACATTTTAAGTTGATCGGAAGTATTTAGACAACATTTAGGGATATAGTTTTGGTTTAAAAACATATTTGAACAAAATCGAACATAATAATCAAAATCATGATAAAAACATTTATCTAACAAAAATCGTATCCTATCTGTATATAAATGGGTAGTAATTTCTCATCTGATCATACCCGCCCCAAATCCATAAAAGGCTATCCATATCCGTCCCATTAGGGTCTGGGCAGATGGGTACCAGCGTCTACCCATTCCGCTGCCATCCCTAGTTGATGAGATTCGAACATGGGTCTTCTTGTCTAGTAACATGCTCTTTGATCACACGAGTTATATATAAATCTCCGACTCTGGATATTTTCACTTAGCCATAAATGTATTAATTATTTACACGTTTCAATTCCATCTTTTTTCGTTTGGGAACAGATTTTCTGTTTCAAATTTGTGTTCGACGCATTGTTTCATTTATTTGGATGAATGACACGTGTAATGGAAATAAACATGAGTTGTTGATTATTTAAAGGTGTTTACTCATGTCATTCATCCCGATGAATGAAAGATGAAATTAAACGCAAAGTTGGAACATAAAATTTGTGTGTGTAATACAAGAGCATTCGGGAGTATAGGAAATCAACCATCATTTCATGTGAACTTCATGGTATTTTTTCTATTTTTTATTTTTTTTATATAATTATTCTGAGTAATGTGATTATATTTCTTACTATTTTTTTTACCAATTATACAATTGAAAGAAAGATTACATCGTATGAATATATTCAATGAAATACTTTATACATTTAACATGATTTTTTGCTGTGAGATATGGAAATAAAATATTAAATTGAAACAAGAATCCAAATGTTTTTATTCTAAAAAAAAAAAGAAAAAATCCAAATGTTTTCAACCAACAGTAGGAGATTTCGTGTACTTTGATTCCTTTCTTCACCTTCTTTTGCTCTTTATAAAATTAAAATGGCAATCTCTTTAATATTTCGAAACTTTAGGGGCACATATGAATATAATAAATGGATTAGAAATGATAAAACAATGTGCAACTTTAGGACAATTGTCAAGGAAGTGGATGTGACAATGTCAAATATTTTATTTTCAAATACGAGGGGCAAGACCACACCACATTTCTTTACAATATGCGTTTTGAATCTTTGTTAACAAATACATGATTAAGCCATTTTTTTCTTTTCGTCCACCTTTTTTTAATTGAGAATTTGAGGCATTCTTTCTTGTACCGGTGAGTCGGTGACGTTTCTTGGTTACAAATTAAAAGATTAATATTTCGTTAATTCTGTATTAAGCTAGATCAATTCTTATTCCTGTCATTCTATGTCCCATAGTAATCTATATGTGATTTTTTAATTGACACAACTTCTACTACATAATCATATACAAAGGCTAGATAAAGACTTCAAAATTTAGCAGCATGATTTTTTTCTTTTTCTAATTTCAGTCAATTCATGTATACCGTGTTCAATTACCAGGAAATTTTTAACTAAGCGAAGTTTTATGAACCCAACATTTTTAGTGGGGAATCACATAACAAAATAGGGATAATTACAAAAACTACTCCTAAAATTTGGGGTAATTATAAAAAGACCCAAAGAAGTTTCAAAATTATAAAAACTCCCGAGTTTTGATTACATCTTACATTTTCCCCATCATAAACAAAATATTTCAAAAGCCAACCTTACATTTATAGAAATATTATAATTCGCCCCTTAAAATAAAAACAGAATCAAACCTCAGGGGTAGTTTTTGTAATTTTAAAACTTCTATGGGTTTTTTTGTAATTACCCAAAACCTCAGCGGTAGTTTTTGTAATTATTCCTTAAAAATAATTAAATTTCAGACCTCAAATAAGGTGTAAAAATATAAACAAAATTGTTCAAGTCCAAGGACACACAAATCACTAAAAACCAGACCTTGTGCCTTTCACACTATAGGAGTTCATAGTACAAACTTTCATCTCATCCACGTACACCTTTGTAATCTCTCATGAAAACAAAGACAAGAGAGTACATCTTTTACTTTTGTCATCCTAAAAACACAGCCTGATCACAACCACTCTAACAACACAACCAATCTTCACAACACAAAGAATCAAAGAACACAAACAAAAACAAATCGAAAACTCAAAAAACCGACCTCTAAATCAACGTATTGTTCCCGTGTGGTGGCATTCCACTCTGTGGATAGCTAAACGGATCGCCAAATGGATTTGACGGCCCTATTTGTGGCATCTGTTGTGGAGAATAATGAGACGTGTACGGATTATGTGGCACCATCATCATTGCCTGTTGCTGCTGTTGCTGTTGCTGCAACATCATTATCTGCTCTTGTTGGGACATCATAGCCATCTGCACATTCGTTGGAGGTGCGATGTTGTTTGACATGGCAAAGGGGTCGTATTGTTGATCGAACGGAGTTTGTGGAGCCATTTCGTATCCGTAGCTCGTGTTGTAGCCTGCACTGTGTAGCTGCACCGTTCTCCTAGCAGCATCGTCTTCATATAAGCTATCGAGCAATAGCTTGTCAAAGCCGCCAGCCTGGTAAAAGTACCAACATGATTGATGAGGAATAGTGTATACCGGGACAAGAATCAAGAATAGTAGTTCAAGTTAGGGAGTGTCTGCCAAAACTTCTGCGTTTAGAGGGAAGTGGTTTATTGTAGCATAAACGAATAATAGTTGAGAATCAGAAGTTGATAGTGTTTCATAAAGTATTTTATTTGTGTGTAAAAGTTAAACCAGAAACTGAACCAGAAATCTGAAGCACCCAAGTTTTAGATTCTGATTAAATAATGCAGAATTAGAAGCAGAAGTTCACATTTTTAAACATTAAAAACTACATTTTTCAGCCAAAAGTTGACAATCACTTTTTTTAAGTGTTTGCAAACACTCCCTTTGTAAATCGTGGTGGAGTTTGCAAAAGATGGAGAAGAATATGAAGAACAACCGGAAACCTTATAGCTAGTTAATTATAAGATGTTCTGATCATTAGACTGACCGGAAACAAGCAAAAAATCAAACACAAGATCCATAACTTTGAAAAGGATGTGATTGTTCCCTTATTCCCAAATAAAGAATATCATGAAACAAACAGCATCGACATTGAAAAACACAATATATTGTCAATGAAAAAGCAAATAAGAGGACAAACCATTTTGGTTTCCGATACTTGGGGTTTATTGATGTTGCTTGGGGTTGTAACAAGTGCCAACTCCCAACCAGAAGTCTTTCCAATCTCAGCTAGCGCGTTATTAGCAGACGGTAAATTGTCGCCTGCGAAAAAATTAAACAACTTTTAACATGTGATATAACATTCTCAGTTATGTCATAAACTAAAAGAGAGAAAAAAAAGTCACAAGCAATAACAACACATAAGTCTGATTGAATTCTGTCGGACGAGTTGAGACGTGTTTTACTCACCAGGTTGTAGAATTGCAAGGGCTAATGCATTGCTTTCCTCTAATCTTAAGGCTTCTGGATTTACTTCAATATTCAAGCCCTGCAGAAGATTTGCGCAACAGACGTAAATTTTTGGAAAGCACTCTAATGGAGCTTTCAAATGAAGAACAAAAAAGTGTATATATATATATTGTATAAATATAGAAGAGGAAAAGTTACAAGCAGATCAGGCTCTTGAGCTGATTCTGGCTGTGGAACTTCTTCTATAATCTGAGGCTCTGCTTCCTCTTCTAACTCAACCATCTCTTCTTTGTTTTCAACTTCTTCAACTGTTTTTTCAGTTTCCTCTGGAGCCGGTTTTTCATCTTCTTGCGGTTCTTGTTCAGTCTCTCGATACTCCTACGATGATTGTATTCATTAATATTATGGCGGTCGACACTCAGAATATCCAGAAAATTGCATGATAAATCCTCAGATAATAAACAACTTGCCAATCAAGAAAATATCAAAAAAAAAAAAGCGAATGAGTTAAGCGATGTTCTCACCAGTCTCTTATGTGACAGTGAACCTGTCTGAGGTGCTTCCTTAATATACTCCTCCATTGTTGCTAGAAATGTCGGAGGCGGCTGGTCATTCCACAAAACATATTATCAAAAAGCCTTCTATACACCAAACAAGTCATAAGGAGTCTGAAAAAAATGAAGGTGAAAAAAAAACCTGTCTCAATGTAGGAAAATGAAAGGTTCGAGCAAGATCCAAAGTTCTGCAGAAGCCATAAAAATCAGCTAGATGCTCTGCCTAGACAAACCAGTGATCAACAAAAAAAACAACATAAAAATCACTTAATCATGTCTGTGACATTTTGATTAATTTAAATTAAGTCGTAATGAGGTGAAGATATGGACCTGTTTGCCAGCCTTTTTGTAAATATTAAGAGCCCTGACAGCGTCGTGTTTGGGCATTTCAAAAAACTGCCGAAAGAGAAAACAACAGAAGTTATGACTAGCTAAGTAAATTCTTCTGTGCATAGATCATATTCTGAAGTGGCATAAAGTATCATACCATGTCAACAAGATTAATGATCCCATCATTGATGGAACAATATATTTTGAAGCTCTCTTTTAAAACCTGCATCACCAACACAATTCAGATGAAAGAAATCTACATTACCAATAATTGCAAAACTACCTCTGAGGTTTAGCCTAATTACAAAAAATCCAGTTATCTTTCAAAATCACAAATACCTCATTGATATTTGTTTCTATTTTACAAAATGCACCATCTTTTAGGTAAATACAAAATCTCAGTGGGGTGTTTATTTTTGAAACGTTACTGGAGTTTTTTTGTAATTAAGCTAAACATTAGGGGTAGTTTTTGTAATTATCCCAAATATATATGTTGCCATGGATAAAACTTTATTATTTTTTGGCATACCAGGGCCAAGGCATATTGAATGAGAAAGTTGATGCAAGCTGCTCCTTCCGGCTGCAAAATTTTTCACATATTAGATTATCCTATCCATTACAATCCGTGCTTCAAAACGACAACCTTAGATACTTAACCAATTTTTAATCCTCAACTATTGACCATTTACCTGGCAACAGATCAGACGGTATAGAAGCTGTTGCAATGCCGGTAGCTGATCCAACAGTTCATCAGCGTTCAAGAGTCTTGTCTTACTATATGCCTGAGAAATTTGATTTGCATTCTAACTCTTGTAAAGAAACTAACAGGAAACAATAATTGAACCAAAAAAACAAAAAAAAAAAACATGCCTTGGACATTCCAGGAGCTGTTTTTGGTACTCTTTCTGCTTCTATATCATAGTTTAATGTCCTAAAACACTCGAGTCTTTCCTCTAGAAACAGTGCGTATGTACGGACCCAAGCCGAGCAATCCCAGGCTGCATAAGAACTATCTAAATGTTAATAAAATATTTTCTAGGCATAATTACAAAAACTACCCATGAAATTTAGTCTAATTACAAAAACTCCAGTTATCTTTAAAAATTACAAATACCCCTTGAGGTTTGAATTTGCCTAAAAATACCAAAAAAACAAAGGGGTGTTTTTCGTAATTAGGCTAAACCTCAGGGTAGTTTTGTAGTTAATCCAATTTTCTATGTTGCCAAAACACCCCTGAGAGAAAATGAATTATACCTAGAGGACTTGAGTCATCCTTAAAATTGGATATCTGAAATAACTTTCCTCTGTGGGAGTATTGTAGTAATTCTTCTCTGAATGTAGGATCTCCTTCTCTTAGTGTCCTATGTATAACTACCAATGTCTTTACAGCAACCTGAAATATGCTCAATTATTAGACACACAACTGATACTTAAGTCCTCAAATAATTTCTCATTCATTACAAATACAAAGATTAAAGGAAGAAAACCATAAAGGGTAAAAAATGAGTAAGTAGAGTTTACAATCCAGTTGCGCGTTTTTGCCAATCTTCGAGACAGTGCATGAATGCAGTAGGCAACATCTGCTCTCGGACGGTTTATAGATACTGCTGCAAATATTCCTGAGAGAAAACGGAGAATATTCAGTATATTTCTGGGATAATTACAAAGAAACCCTGAGGTTCAGGATAATTACAAAAACAACCCATAGGTTTTTTGAAAATTGCAAAACACTCTCCCTTCTTAAGCAAAAACTATTTCAATACCCCATGATATTTATAGAATATTGTAGTTACCCCTTAAATTTAAGACAGAATAAAACCTGAAGGGACTTTTTGTAATTTTGAAACATCTATGGGTTTTCTTGTAATTAGCCCAAACCTCAGGGAGTTTTTGTAATTATCCCTATATTTCTTCTTGTGACAAAATATGGCCTAAATAACAAAGAAGCCTCAAACAGAGGCATTTTGCAGAAATCCCTTTCATAATGTACTAATTTCTAAAAACCAAACAGAACCTTAAAATCAATGGAAAAGTACACTCACTTCTAACATGTCTTTCCTTGGGAGGACATTCATCATGGTTCGTTGCCTTTACAATTGCAACATCCAAATCCTTGCAATAAAAAAATAAAAAAACCACCAAATTTTGAAAAATAAAAAGAAAAACAATAAATCTCATCAATGTACCTAATTAATGTGCCCAAAAAACATGGTCAAGAATTCAAGAAATGCAATATATATTATACCTTGAACTCACTATTGAGATTGGCTAAGCCAACCTTGGTGGTGTCCTTTAGAGCTCCATAGGCTTTTCTGAAACTTTCCATTTATAGAAATTGTGAGCATTAATAATGGGAAATCTAATCTGTGATGATCAAAAGAAAGATGATGATGATGATGATGTGAAGAGATCCAAGAGAGAGAAGAGGGTTTGACATATTCTTCCTCTCTTGTTCTATAACCCTGTGATTTTCCAATATAACCACCAAAAAATATGGAAAAAAAAAGTCAAATGATTCTTAATCTTTGTGAATGTATGAGCAACAAAATGGGACAGTTGTAGTTTTTGGTCGTTTGGTAGTTGGTGGAGGTTATAGCCTTCACAATCATTGGAATAATTCCATTCCTTAAAACCTTGGCATATGGGAAAGTTTTGTCTTTTTTATCTTCTTTTTATTGATGTGACAAAAAATGTCATTTTAATATGAGTGGATTATTGGGGATTTGGTCCTGGCCTCCTGGGGTAAAGGAATTGGATCCATGTCCGCCCAAATATTGCATTTTGATTTTAAAGGAAACTAGAATATCAACAATGTGTTACCACTGATTTGTCCAAGCATAAAATTACAGTCTCACAGACTAGTCGATTTTTATTTTCTTTCTTACTTGTTTTCTGCATTTTATTTGATATCTATAATATAAAATAATAAATAAAAAATAACAAATTCAAAAGATATTGTAGATATAATCAAGTCATATCGAATCAAACGATGAGGTTCATCCCTGAGCCCCCATTGCCCCCAAAAAAAAAAAAAAAAAAACAAAAAACAAATCAAGTCATATCGAATCAAATTTAAGCAAGATTAAAAGCATAAGATGGATGAAAAATCACTTAAATGGGAAATGGTTTATTAAAAGTTTTTGGATTTCCATAATTCTTAGCATTCTTGATTTTGTGCAGCCGCCTTATAACGATTTGAGATCTTCTATTTCGAATCTTGTTTTATGTAGTAATTTAATGCATTAAGTTAAATATCACGTGTATAATATCATGTCATTATTAAACATGTGACATGTATACAAACTATGGATTGCCTTATAAATTCTAAATCACAATTCACAAGTTAAATCAAAAAGATTATTTAAGGCATACCTGATCTCAAAAAACAAAAAGAACCTTAGCAGAATTCGTAGCCCAAGTGGATCCTAAAGTAATTTGGTTAGGAACTAGGCCCTAAGTCAGATAGGTCCCATATTTATAATTCATTATCTGATAATGCTTTTTATTACTTAGATTTCTTAACTATATAGATGTGATTTAAATAAATAGACATGACTAAAGATACATCATCACGACCTAGCTTGAAAGTTCTATTAGGTACACCATATTACGCCACCATGTCATTTTAAAAAAAAGCATAAAAAAACAGGAAGCAACATTGAAAACATCCTTAATTTTTCCTCCATTTGAGGTTCTTAATAATTTTGCTCTCTCTCTCTCTCTCTCTCTATATATATATATATATAGGGAGGAGAACCATAATGAGACCACCCTCCTACAGAGTAAAACTATAGGACCAGATCTACACCGTCAAAAAAATAAATCAATGGAAGATATGAACAAATATATACAACAATTCATATGAAAATATATAATAGAAGGGGTAAAATAGGAATCCTATAAACTAAATATGGTAACTGCCTCCTACAAATTAGGGATGTGATCTGTTATTGATCGCGTCCCCATAATCACGCCATTCACCTTTCCTTTCTCTCCCTTTTTCAAATATAGCAACAGAATCATGCAACAATTAATGAAAAGTATGGAATAACCAAGGGCAGAGACAGGGCCCAACATTTTTTTTAAAAAAAAAAATTTAGTGAGGATTTAAAAAAAAAATAGTTATAATTTGTATTATTTTTTCTTGGATTTTCTATCCGGCCCACCCTATTTTGGTGTATCGGTCCACCCTGGTAAAATGTCCTAGCTTCGCCCTTCCACTAAACTAACTATACATTAAAATATTACTAAGTATACATAAACAATTAACTTAGTATACAATTACACTAAAACTACATGTACATTAAAATATTACTAACTATACAAAAACATTTAACTAAGTATACAATTACATTGAACTAACTATACATTAAATATTACTAAATATACAGAAATATTTAACTAAATATACAATTATACTGAACTAAATACACAATTCCACTGAATTACTTATATAACTAAGTATACAATTCCATTGAACTAAGTATACAAATCCACAGAACTAAGTAAACAAATTCACTAAACTACTTATATAACTAAGAATACGATTCCACTGAACCAAGTATACAAATCCACTAAACTAAATATACAAGTCCATTGAACTAAGTATACAATTCCACTGAACTAAATATATGATAAAACAAAACCAGGTATAAAAGTGATGCGTTTTTTCTCCCTAAAAATCGGCCAACTGAAAATGTATGATTGTATTTGCCTTAAAAATAGCAATTAAAGATATTAACCGCCTATTTAATAAATTGATGATATAGAAAGTATAAATATACCCTTATTAGCCTAAAATAACTAGAATGATCTACACCATTTAAAATTTTAAATCTCTAGTCCATAAGTATTCCTATGGACTAACCTAAAGGGTTGGTCTCATTTGAACCAATCTCTCTCTCTCTCTCTCTCTCTCTCTCTCTCTCTCTATATATATATATATATATATATATATATATATATATTATCTTTATTGTTTCTTTTCCTCCCTTCTACATTTCTAAACTAGTAATATTATTTGTAGCCCATGGGCCATAGCTTAATTTGTAAAACACATGAGTGACGTGTTGTCTGCTTACTGGCACACCTAACGTATTTGTTCGAATCCTCCTAATAACAGGGTGGATAAGGAATTTTTGTGTGGTGACTCAGTTTATGGCAGCTCATGACCCTGATTTGATGAGACACTTATTGAGGCACATCACGCGATTCACCTCCTACACAAAGTTCTCCTGCAGCAAAGAGGCTTTCGGGGTGGGGTTCATACATTTTTAGTGATATTATTATTTGTAATTTTTATTATAATCCATTAAGAATTTTTCTTTTTATAAAACATGAAATAAATCATTGGTCTCAATTTTCAAAATAATAGTAATGAGTTCCATGACTTATAACATTAAATGAGTCCTATATCAACATTAAACTTAAAGGAACATCATTTATATCAAATTTCATTTGTTCAAATGCAAATTTTGAAAATTACTTAAATTATATTACATAGATTGTTGGCTATTTGCCCAAATGCCCACATCAAATTTATTGAAGTTTTACCAATAAAAGAAAATCAAACTCAAGAAATTACTATTATAGTACACAAAAAATAAACAGAAAAATAATTAATATAGATTTTAAAAATCTTAACACACTTTGCCAATAATAAGCCAGCGTAATAATTGTGTACATTGGGAAAACACAAAACACATTGAAAGATTGTCACCGAGAATAGCCACCACCGCCCGGCGAGTTACTCCGCCGCACCAAAATTCATAAACTTCAAGTTTGAAAATCACTCTGCTAATACTTATCAATCATATTAATTCTACATTTTCCCTTCACACAAGTATATCTACATATATACATATTCGTTTAGAATACATGAGGAACCGCTCAGCTCGGCAGATCTTCCATTCTCTCTTTTCCTGAGGTGACTCGTTTTTTTCCTTCCAAACATGCCCTTGTTGAACATGTCTATTCATTGTCTTAATTTAATCACTTTCCTGGGAAAATCTTGCTTCATGTGTTTTTTTTTTTCGATAACCAATCTTGATGTTGTTGAATTGCCCAATTAGGCTATGCGTGTTTGTCTTTTTATACTAAGATCGAAGGTGGTTTTCTTTTGTTTAATTTGAATCCATGTGTTTGATCAAATGTCTGCACTTTGCTGCTTGCTTTCTAGTAGCCTAGTAGGTCATCTTTTAAGTGATCATGATTCTTGAATTGGGGTTTGTTTGGTTAAATTACTTGGACTAGTTGAACATTGTTAGCATTTGTATATATTTCTTGCAAATAAAATTCAATCACGACACTAATGTGAAGTTTGTTTCTGTTTCTGTTTTTGTTTCTGTTTTTTGGCAACGGATTGGCTTCATGTATTTTCCCCCTTGTATGACTTTTCAGTTTGATGCTTAGTTGAATCATATACTCAATATGCCTGGAGCGACCAAGCGAGGAACTCGTAAGAAATTGCATAGAGAAGATGATGAAAGAACTTTACAAAGCATGAAACAAGAATTAAAGCCCCATAACAAGGGTCATTCATCATTAAAAGTTACTAAATGCTCACATGAAGTCAATCGGAAAGTGAACTTGAAGGAAAAGATAGTCAATAAAGCCGTTGTGCACAAGACCAAAACCTCCAAGAAGCGACCGTCTTTGAGTGGTATAAAAGATAAACCTTCAACAATTAGCACAAAGGAGAATGAAAAAACAGATGATAGAGATGTAAAGCGTCGACGGAGGATAAAGAAGAGAAAAAACAATGTGGAGCTTGATGAAGCTTCTCGGTTACTAAGGAGGACGCGATACTTATTAATAAAAACTAAGCTGGAGCAGAATTTCATTGATGCTTACTCTACAGAAGGTTGGAAGGGGCAGAGGTACAAAATCTTGGCCCGTTGTTTTTGTTTTCGAGTAAAATTGCCTACTTGCATATTTAGTTTCCTTTATATGTTATTGTGTTCTTCCTGACTGTCTTACAATCATATAAGTTGTAAACAGAAGAACTTGGTTGTGAATGACTCTGAAAATGTAATAAAGTATAAGCCTACATTATTTCAAAATAAAGCTTATTTTAAGTTAGACCAGTTATGGATGCAATGTTTTCGGTTCTTGTAGGTTTGCACAGAGTATGCTCTGTACCAAGCAAATCCAATTATTTTAATAATAAATGAGAAACAAAGCCTAATATGTTGAAGAAAAAGTAGGCTGCAAATTGATTGTCCTTAGGAGAAATTATGATGGACTGAATAGTTGTTTCCTCTAATATTTTTATCCATATGTGTTGCATACTTCACATAACGTGACTTTTTTCCTTCAGTCGGGAAAAGATTAAACCAGAAAAGGAACTACAAAGAGCCAAGAGGCAGATACTGAACTACAAAGTAGGGATACGTGAAGCCCTTCACCAATTAGATTTGCTTTGTTCTGAAGGACGTATCAATGATTCCGCAGTTGCTCCTGATGGATCTATTCATCATGAACATGTAAGGCCTTTTTCTATTTTTTCTTTGTCTGATTTAGAGGGGATTTATGAAATATACATACTTTTGGCAACAATTCGCTCACTTACTTACTTTTGGCAATCACTCACTACCACATCAGAATATAAGCTTGTTTTTGTTCAGTGTTCACAATTTGTGGACTATAAGCCATTCGGAGAGGTATGCACATAATATATGTACTTTTTTTTTTTTTAATTATCTCCAACCTTTTGTCTATACTTGATGGAGACTATCATCATTGAGTTTAATTTTTTCTATTAGAATAGGGAATTCATGATTTTCTTATTTACCTTTCAGATAGTCTGTGCCAAATGTAAGTTGCGCGAAGCTTTCCCAGATAATGACATTATACTTTGTGATGGAACTTGCAACCGTGCTTTTCACCAAAAGTGTCTTGATCCTCCGCTGTCAACAGAAAATAGTGAGGTTCCTTACACTTTTATTGCTTCTTGTATATCATATCTATGGGTTTTGGGTTCTAACCTTTGCAGTATATGGTTGTATGTCAAATTTTCTGGTACATATAATGAAATTAATAACTTCCCAGTTCCCCAAGGAGATGAAGGCTGGTTTTGCAAATTTTGTAAGAAGAAGATGGAAATACTGGAAGTAACAAATGCTCGCCTTGGGACCCATTTTCCTCTTGACAGTAATTGGCAGGTAGGTTAAACCTGATGATAATTATTGACACAATTATTGTCCGTTATTTGACACAGTGGACATGTATGGAATTGTAACAGGATGTTTTCAAGGAAGAAGCTGCATTACCTGATGGTGGAAGTTCCATGTTATGCCAGGAAGAAGAATGGCCTTCCGATGATTCTGAAGATGATGACTATAATCCAGATAGAATTGAACACAGTTGCAGTGACAGTATGTCTAGGTCCGAGTCTGATGCGTCTGATTATAGTTCCAGTTTTCTAGGGTCACTTGAGGATGAAACTGGAATAATTGAAGAGAGAAGCAACAGGTCTTTTGACTCTCTCGATTTAATTGGAGTAGATTCTGATGAGATCAATGATGGTGAAGTTGTGTGCCGTCCCAGACAGCGAGCAGCTGTTGACTATATCAAGTTATATGATGTGAGTGATCAAGATTAGTTTCACACTTCTATATCTGCCACAGAAACAATTGACTGTGCTTTAACGAGTGAACTGACTTTTACAGTAGCGTAAAGATATTTCATAAAATTTCCCATCAAGAAATATGTTATGGGGATAATTCTTTCAAATCACTAATTCTTTTGGAGGGGGTGGGGGTTTAGTTTCCTGGATTTTTGAATAGTAGAAAGTTGGAGGTGGCAGTGTCTTGTATTTGGTTAATTGGGATAAAAAGCTTTATTTGTTCCAACTGAACAGTATACACTTAATGCAATAATTATGAGTAAATTGGTGAGTGAAAAAAGTATTAAGTCCTATTATCATTTACCTAACAGACATCAGTGCATGGGAAAGGTTGAAAATGTATTAGCATATGATTGTCTTCTTGTCATTAGGAAATGTTTGGAAAGAATGCTACTGAAAATGAGCAAATCAGTGACGATGAGGACTGGGGTCCGAGAAAAAGGAAGCGGAAAGTAAAGGAGACTGTTGCTGCCAGCACTCTTATGACTCTAGGTGAAACTGAGAAAAGAAATTCAGAAGAATTGCCATCAGAATTGAGAGAGAGACAAATGATCAAGAAGATAAAAAGACCAATTTTCAGACTCCCACATAATGCAGTTGAGGTATGATAGCTTCATTTTTGCTCTCTTTTCTATTCACACGGTATGCTCATCCTCTGTTTCTTTATTTTCTGTTTCAGAAGCTTCGACTTGTCTTTGCTGAGAATGAACTTCCAGCAAGAGCTTTGAGAGTGAGTCTTGCAAAGCAGCTAGACTTAGAATTTGAAAAGGTATTTGAAAAAGAAAAAGAGATTAGAAAATGTGAAAGAGGAGATGATTCAACTTTTGAAAGAGGTTGCTAAAATAAACAATTTTACTGCCAGAAATCATTCAAGTTTGCCAACTTTTTGAATTTTCCAATGTATTTCTGGTAATATGATCATGCAATTATAGTTTTGAGAATAATTAATGCTGCTGCAAACGTTGAATAAGTATTACTTTTATTACATGTGATACTTTAAGAACTACAAATGTTAAAACAATCAGAGGGGAAACAATGAATCTAGGAAGGAGAATAACAATGTATGCAGACTAAAATATATTTGAATTAGAGATTGGTAGGCCATACACTGATCCATTGCAAGAAAACATAAGTAGGAACAAGTATTATACAATTTGCAGTCAATTGTCATGATCCTCTTTACCTGCTTTGATGACTTATCAATTTTCTCTTTTGTAGGTCAACAAATGGTTCAAGAATGCACGCTACCTAGCACTAAAAGCAAGAAAGCAAGTTGGTGCCTATTAAAATCTCAATTGTTATTGTCTTTGTTGTGAATTTATCCTCAATTATTCGTGTTCTCTGGTCTCAATTGTAACAAACTCTTACAAAGCACTGAAATTCTCTTCTCCACTCTCCTTTTTGAATTGGGCTACGCCAAAAAATTAAGACTCCTAAGGGATGTATGATGTATTCCCATGTCCAATTTTCAGTTTAGAGTGTTGGAAAATGAATTTTGAGGAGTTATTGATTTCTGTGAGAAAATTGAAAATATGTTTGGTTTGTTGTCTGAAATTCTATTATAGTTCATGTTTGGAAATGAAGATACGTTTGGATATAGTTTTGAAGTGTTTTTGACATAGATTTTTGTGATTGTAGTGAAAAATTGGTTCGTTCTAGTTTTTGAAGTGTGTTTTCACATAGATTTACATGATTGTGGTGAAAAATTGCTTGGCTGTGTTTCCAAAACCTTATTTCCATGGAAAAGTGAAAACCGAAAATGACCCCATTTCACTGACCCCAAACAAACATAAGCCCATTTTCTGTAATAGTTGGAAAACGGCTCTTGAAAATACAACCATACACGACTCTAGTGTCTGAGACGTAACTGTGATAAGATAAACCCAATTAACAGCCATTTTATCCCGTCTTTTGTTCGTTAATGAAGAATATTTGTTAATTATTTCATCCGTGCATTAGTTTACAGGGTGCTATCCGAAAGCTTTTTCATTATGAATGTTTAGTTATTTTGAACTTGAATCTGATGTATTTAACCCTGATTTTAAACAGGCAGGAAGATCACATGAGGATGTTAGTACCAGTATTCAAAAGGAATCCATTTCAGAAACTGCAAATGATGAGAACCGTGATCAAATGGCATCAAGGGACGATATGTCATCAGAGAACCCTAAGAGTTTAAAGCTGTTTGTTAGAAGAAGAAATTCCCACTTGCTGACTCATTCTTTTAAGATAAAGCAGCGAAGAAAACCATTGTTACAAACAGCAGATTGTAACCAGGTACTGTTCGGTTAAAGTTCCCGCCTTCAGTTTTAACTGATATGCATATATACTGTGAATTGTGATTCATTGTTGAGTTGGAAAAAAATGTGAAGGCACTTGTTTTCAGTTACATTCTCTTCATCTTAGATATTCCGGAAACATTGTGAATTTGATGCTCTAAGAATGAAAGATTATGCCAAGTTAATGGGATTGTCTGAACTTTATTAACAAGGAGTATGTTAAGGTTGAAATACAAACTCAAAACATTTGATCACGTCTGCTAGCTTTTGAACAGGTTACCACTTCAGAAGGTAATACACTGAAATTTGTATCTTTACCATTTATCGACACTATGAACTTATATGTCTATACGAGCTCTCTACACGATTGAGCTTCATCACGCAAATCCAAATTATATTTTTCGGGTTGGTTTATTTCTGACTTAGACTTCACTCATATCAGGTTATAAATTTTCAGGGTTAACGGAAAAACAAAGTATTTTTTATTTTATTTTATTGTGGAATTCGATAACTTGGAGTCAATTCTGCATGTTCTGGTTGTTGATCTACAGTATCATTTTTGGAAAACCATGTTTTACAAAAACATTGACAGAACTGTACAAAAATATATACAGGCAGCATCATATTTCATATTTGCTTGTTAATGCTTTTGTACTTCCTGTTAGCAGATGAATGTGGACCTCGGTGATGATGTGAGCTTGAAACATTTAAGAGAAAAGGCAAAGGAAGATAAGAAGAAATTGAATTGCAAAAGCAGAGGTGCTATGCTGAAAGCAGAGTCTGAGATGGAAAGGCTCTGTGAAATCAAGAGCAGAGTAGAAAAATTGCAACAAGTTCTACTTGAAGTTCCAAGCTGGAGATTTGGTAAATCCAGAGCAATTAACAAATGTGACCCATCTGTTATTTTTGTACCTGTAGCAGAACTAAGAGAGAAAAGGTGACAATTTTTTCCCCTTTTTATAATCTTTTGTTTCTCTGCAATTTAGAGAAATAGAAGTCATTTTCGGTGATTAGACAAATTTTGTGGTGGTTGTAAATAATTTTGTGAGACCGTGTATTATTATATGAAAACAATGACTTTATATCAATAGATGAAATAGAAGAGTTATAGTACTATATGCTTGTTTCAATTAAATGAACTTTTGGGGACCTTCTTTAGGGTACTATCTATATAAGAAAGGGTACTATCTATATAAATAGTAGTAACTAGGAACTTTGCATGTTAAGATTCAATCAATTCTTTAATGGATTATTTTGATTTGGACATCCTTGCATTTGTAAGATTGGAGATATCTACTAATTGTAAAGTTGAAAAGGTTTAAAACCTTTGTTATGCAGGCACATCATCTTATCTTGGGAGTGTTTGTAAAATTTATGTTTTTAGAAGAAGTGATTTACTAAAAGTAGTTAAGGATCGAGAAGTTGATCGTATTGCAATTAAAATCAGAAGTTGAGAGTATTTGGTGAATAAATCATAAAAGTGCTTATTTATTTGTAAAAGTCAAAACATAAACCTAATCAGAAATCTAAAAAACACCCCTCCCCAAAAATTTGTTCTACTTTTTAGATTCTGATCAAATTAGTAGAATTAGATTTAGTAGTATAAGTTGGACATTTGCAAACACTAAAAGCTACTTTTTTAGTTGTGTGAATGATGATCAATCCAATAGCCAATGTAGATTAACACCTTTTGCATTATGCATCAATTGCAATAGAACTAAATTCCAGTGTCCATTTCATTGGTCAAGTGGGTAGCATGATCCTCAGAAATCTTGGCATAGGAACAAAATCTTGAAATTTTTAACAACATTGTAAAGACATTTATACACGCAATCAAGATCATTAAATAGCTAATTTAACAAGTCAAAGTTGCCAACAGCTTGAGGTGGTGGCATCAGTACAATAGAGCAAAACAAGGCTCAAAACAGAAAAAGAAGATCAGATAACCCCACAATCCTGCGGCTAAATCCATTCAGTCTCCTTTTTGTCTTTTTCATTTTCTTTCCCCTCTTCTTGAGATCTTAGCCAAGTTTGGAAACTTTTATCATATATACTTAGATATACAAAATCCATGATCTCCAGTCTCCACAATGTCTTTTTCTCACTACCTTGATGAGTCTTGTGAGCCACTACTCTTTGGACAATCTAACTTGCGCCTTTTTCGACGTTAGCTGGGGCCTCAACTGCACAGCATGCTGTGATATTAGTAACATGAATTCCATATCAAAAGAAATAACTTTTTTAAAGCATATTTAAGGATTTTAGTAACACAAGCAAAAAAGTTTGGAAGTGACAACTACTGCATATACACAAGTACAATTGTCACTATCTCATTAACAACTCTTCTACACTGGTTTAGACAGAATTATCTGAGGTAGGACAAATTCTTTTTCCAGAGGACTCAGATTCTATTAACTTAGAGATCAAACAAACAACTTTAAAAAAAAATAGGGATAATTACAAAAACTAACCTCAAGGGTTAGCCTAATTACAAAAGACTCCAGTTTTCTTTCAAAAATTACAAATACCCCTTGAGGTTTGTATTTACCTAACAAATACCTCCCTTGTGGCCTCTTGAGGGTGCAATTTAGTAAGCTAAAAACATGTCGGGGTGTCTAATTATAAAAGACAACTGGGTTGTTTAGTAATTATGCTAAACCCCATGGGTAGTTTTTATAAGTAGACAAGTAATAGTTCAAGTATTATCTAAAGGCTATAAGAAACATCATTAAGGTCAGCAAAAAACTAGGAAAGCTAACAAGTCCAAATAATAAGAACATCAAAGGAACCAAAGAAAATACCATCTCTATGTACTTTAATTGCTTCATGACTTCTTCTCGTGTCTAGCTCCTGAATGATCGAAAAATAAAGCTTTAATATACATAATCAATGTAACATTCAATTAAAATAATGTTAAGACAGGCAAATTAGATCACTATGACATCAGAATTGACGGTGGTGATAATGTTAATACACTTCATATGAAATGTCTCCTTTCTATGTATGTCAGGTTCATTGAAAATATATAGAAATCAATATGTGAACTGTGAAGCCATTTTTTCAGCAAATGATATTTAAAATAAGAGTAATTTCTGTTATGGTCACTCATGTCAAATATTGGAAGAAATTTTCGATTGCCATTTGCCAGTACTCAAAGGTCATGACAATGATAATATTTTGAATGTTACTATTTAGGTGAGAAAATGAATTAGACCAATTACAGAACACAAATTTATTTGAAAATGGAAACGTAATACCAAATAAATCAGTAAGATACCTGGGGTACAGCACAATCGGCATGAGAAGGATCCCAAAGAACACAACAGAAGCACACCCAATTTTCAGTTTGCACTTCAAAAAGAGGAGCCCTGCATTATCCCCAGTTCAAATATAAACTATTAGTTGACATAAACTCTGCAAATGTGTTAATTACTGCTCAGCAACATTATTATATATACGGAAACTTCACACTGTCATGTTAACCTTCTTTCACTTGAGGATTTTTTCTGAGTGCAGGTAGACGAGTAGTTCCCAAAGACACATCCACCACTATTGATACTAATGAGTGTTAAAAAACCCGAGTACACATAAGATTGACTCTTTTGCCCTTAAGCTTGGTCTTACTTCACCGTCAAAAAACGAAAGAAGCAGTTTGACAGAAAAAGCAATAAAAATCCAATATGATTGGAAAAAATAAAAAATAAATAACACACAAACCTCCCCTGAGGTTTGTCCACAACACAAGAACCTTTATAATTACCGTTCCTAAAGTACGTGTATCTATTCTAGGATTGGATCCTTGTAGTTTATCCAAGAAAACATGCTATACATCCTAAAACTTAAAAGAAGTAATTAACTCCATACAAGTTTAAGGATGTATATAATTTTAAAACCGCATGCGGCCCCCACCTATAATTATACTAAACCTTAAAGGAGATTCCGTAATTTTATTAACATAATGCCTTCTACTGATCCTATATGAATTGAGCACTAATATATTGGTTTGTTAAGGTCTAAAAAAACAAAACTCCAATTACTATAACTATTGAAAAGAGAAGAAGAAATACCAAAACTAATGTGAGCCACAAAGTAGTTCTCCTCTAGTCAGGAGTTTAGTTCTCTCTTAAGAGGTCGTTCCTTTTAGGGTCTTTGTTAGGGTTGTCTTCTTCCCTTAATCGCCGCCGACCACCATCTTCCGGTCTTTCCTTTGTGATTTATCCCTTTATTCCCATCCTTTCTTTTTGTTTCCTTTCCTTTCCACCATGCCTTAGTTTGTGTGTTTTCTCTGCTTGTGTCGGTCATCCGTGTCGGACTCTTTCGATTTCGAGTGGTTTGCACTTTTTCAGCGTGGTTTGCTCTAACCTCTTTTTTTCTCTCGTGTCCTGGTTTTTCTCCTTTTATTTATTTGGCTTTATCTCATTCTTGTTCTTCAAGTAGTGGATGGGAGATGGAAAATATTACTGAAAAAAACAACTACCTCTTGCTTTGATTTTTTTTGGGTTTATTCACGAGCACTTTTTCTTTCTCTTTTTGCTTTTTTTTTTTTTTGTTTTTCTCTAGGTGTTTGCTTGCTTTAGGGTTTGCATCTTGAGTTAGAGTCCTACCTTTTCTTAATTTTATCTGCGGTTGCGTATTTGGATCTATTTGTTTGCGTTTGTCTGTGAACTGCAGGTTCACTCAGAGCTTTATTTCCGTGTCCTTTCGAGGTGTTTTGAAGCGGATGGAAGTGTTAACGAAGTGGGAAGGGACAATTGTAGGTTGAGGCGACACCACCTACTCGATCGGGAGATAGGGATCCAATTGCACAATGAGTTGTATAAGTTGGAACCGTTGGGGCTTCGGGAACCAACCGAAGCGATTCGTCGGCGCTTAAACGTCTTATCCGAAATAAAGATCCCAGTTTTATATTCTTAATGGAGACCAAGATGAGTTCAAGTGAAATAAAGAAGGTGATTCAAGATTTAGATTTCGACGGGTTTCATATAGTAGATTGCGATCAATCAGAAGGAGGACGCAGAGGTGGAATTTGTTTAATGTGGAAGCATGTAGAGGATTTTCAAATCTTATCAGTCGGCTCATCACATTGATGGCATGATTGTGGATCGAGGGAGGAATGGCGCCATGGAATTTATGGGTGGCGGGAGGAACACAATAAAAGCGCACATGGGACCTCATAAAGAATTTGGCGGCCTTCTACCACGGGCCGATGGTTGTGTTTCGGTGATCTCAACGAGATTCTTTATCACCGTGAAAAGTCTGGGTGGCGGACTCCAAAAATGACAACTGATTAGCGCGTTCATGAAATTATCCATCGACGCTCGATTAGATGATTTGGGATATAACGGATACTCTTTCACTTGGACAAATGGACAAGAGGGCGACAATAATATTCGGGAAAGACTTGATAGATTTTTGGGAATATTGAATGGGTGGAATCTTATCCGGCATACCACATTCAACACCTTCCAAGTTTGCTTCGGATCATTGCCCTATTTATATCAAATGGACGACATCGGGTACAATATGGCTAAGAGAGGAAGAAAGCGTAGAAAGGTATTTAGATTTGAAACAATGTGGCTTTTGGACGAGAGTTGTAAGTCGGTGGTAAATAATTGTTGGAACCGAATGGGGGCCCTATCAATGCGTCGAATTACAACGGAAAATACAAAAATGCGGCGAGGGGCTAAAAAGTTGGGAACAAAGTCACTTTGGGAATATTGGGCACCAAATTACGACATGTGAAGAAAAGCTCCAGGAAACATGCACAAGCCTCTTGTGAATGACGTGTCGAACATAGAGAGAAGAACCTGGAAAATAAATTGGGAGATCTCTATCAAAAACAAGAATTGATGTGGCACCAACGTTCCGTACAAAACCTGGATAAAAGAGGCGATAGAAATACAAATTTTTTCCATAAGGCAACGGGTAGGAGAAACGAAACACGATTCAAAAATAAAAGCTGCAAACGGCTCATGGGTGGAGGAAGAGGTGGAAATTGCGAAGGTGTTCGAAAACTATTTTAAGGAGCTATTTTCCGCATCACCTGGTTTGGACATGGGTAAAGCTCGGATGCACTTGATCGAGGAAAACAACAAGGAAATGAATGAGATCCTTACTCAACCATGGACAAAAGAAGAAATTGTGGCCGCACTTGCTCGGATGCATCCTACAAAAGCGCCAGGACACGATGGTATGCCACCTATTTTTTCCAAAAATTTTGGCCTCTTTTGTTCATAATGATATTATTTCATGGCGTTCTTTGTGTCCTTAATGGTTCCATGAGCCCACCTTCTATTAACCACACCTACATAGTTTTGATCCCTAAGAAGAAAAATTCGAACTCGTTTCGATTTTCGCCTATTAGCCTATGCAATACTATTTACAAATTGATATCAAAACCATTGCGAATAAAGCTTAAAAAAAAATTCTCCCTAGTTTAATTTGTCCTACACATCTGCTCTTTGTGCCGGGAGATTGATTACGGATAATGCCCCTAGCTGCCTTCGAAATTTTTCACTCTATGAAGCATAATTTAGCTAAAAATAAAGGCGCTTTTGCCTTTTAAACTTGATATGAGTAAAGAACATGACAGAGTGGAGTGGGTTTTTCTTCAAAATGTCATGCTAAAATTGGGTATTTGTTCTTCTTTTGTCGTTCTTATCATCATGACTTGTGTGAGTTCAGTGTCTTTTTCTATTCTAGTTAATGGAACACCGGGTATTACTTTTCACCCGTCTCGTGGGCTTCGACAAGGAGACCCGCTTTCGCCGTACCTATTTTTGTTGTGTGCAGAATCCTTTTCAGCTTTGATTCGACAAGCGGTGGCTTCGGGCTCCATCCATGGTGTGCGTGTATGTCGTCAAGCTCCAGAAATCTCGCATTTGTTCTTTGCGGACGATAGCATTATTTTTGGAAGAGCCAACCATACAGAGGTGGACAAAACGATAGATATCATACGTGCATACGAGCGGGCCTCGGGACAACGAATTAATTTCGACAAATCGGCCATCTCATTTAGTAAAGGAGTCACCAATACAAAACGTGAAGAGCTAGCCGATCGAATGGGTGTGGAAGTGGTTAATAAACATGATGTATATCTAGGATTACCTACAGCAGTGGGACGGTCAAAATCAGAGATATTTCGATTTATTATCGACAGGGTGAGGAAGAAGCTTAAGGGATGGAAAAGCAAACTTTTGACAATGGCGGGTAAATCGGTTTTAATAAAAGCTATAAAGACAAAGTATCCCATCGTTCATTATGAGTTGTTTCTTGATCCCACAGGAAGTATGTCAACAAATTGCATCTCTTGTGGGCAACTTCCTATGGGGACAAAAAGATGAAGAAAGGCGGATACACTGGATCTCTTGGGGGCGTGTATGTAGACCAAAATCGGAAGGTGGATTGGGTTTTAGGGATTTTCAATGTTTCAATGAAGGCTATGTTAGCAAAAAGGTTGGCGCCTTATGAATGACGAAAGCGATCGTTGTTGGTAGGGATATTAAAGGCGAGGTACTATCCTACAAAATCTTTTCTTAGCGACAAAAAGCTATAATCCTTCGTACACTTGGAGAAGCATTGTTGCGGAAGGAAATTCTTTGTGGGGGCTTTGGAATATTGGAAATGGGAAAGTGTGAAAATTTGGAAGGACCAATGGATACGGACCAACCAAATTTTCGAATTACTCTTTGAATAATGGGTGGCGGAAGATGCTCTGTTTTCCCCCTAATTGATAAGGATCTTTATGCATGGAACATTAGTCTTGTTGAGGAGATGTTTGCCCGATGGAAGCCCGCATGATCCGTATGATTCTATCCGACGTCTTATAAGCGGACAGATTAATCGGCACCATACGAAGGATGGGATCTATCGGTCAAATCAGGTTATAAAGTAGCAAAAGTTGTGAAGGAAGAAGGTAATAAGTTTTCCTCGTCATCCCGGATCGATCGGAGTTTTTGGAATTGGCTGTGGAAGTTGGATATACCCCCAAAAATTCAGATGTTTTTATGGAAGTGCGTACACGATATACTTCCAACAAAAATAAATCTAATTAAAAGGGGTGTGCAAGTCGATCCGAGTTGTTCGAGATGTGGGGATACAACAGAAAATGCTGAACATGCTCTTAGAGATTGTCCCTGGTCAAATTTTTTATGGGAATCATGCCCCCTTCGATTTTCCTTCCCACCATCACAGAGCAGGGGATCGATTGGTGATTGGATTCAATTGTTGTCAAGAGCGGAGGATCAGGAATCTCAACAATTTTTTGCAACTCTGCTGTGGACGACGTGGTTTGTAAGGAATGCTCACACTTTTCAAAAGAAATCATTGGATCATATGTGGAGTATTAATAAGGCCCAACAGATTTTAATTGAATTTAGGAAAGCAAAGGAGCAAATGCACATCCAGCGGATTAGGAAGCATCAAGAAATTTGGCTTCCACCTGAAACAGGTTTGATTAAAATTAATACTGATGCATCGATAGTGCAAGGAACGGGGACTGGTTTGGGTGCTGTCATTAGAGACCACAGAGGGAAAGTGATAAAAATCCAATATCGATTACTACCTACAGAGTATGACGTGGATATTGCCGAAGCCATGGCTTACCGGGACGGTTTGATTCTAGCACAAAGTTTGGGATTGAAACGAGTAGTGGCTGAAACGGACAGCATGACGGTACACAACAAAATAGCGGAGCGTGCAGTTGACCTGTCCTACCTGGGAAACATCCTTCTGGATATTTTTGATTTGCTACCTTCTTTTGATTATTTCAAACCCAGTTTTATTAAACGCATGGGGAACAAATTAGCTCACAATGTGGCTAGACATGCTTTCTCTGTAAGGAATTTTGAACCTGTTGTTGGGGATACCCCTGCCGAAATGATGACCATTGTATTGGCAGAGGTCCCCTCTTTCTGATTTATATTATGTTACTCTTCCTTGCTCAAAAAAAAAAAAAAAAAAAAAAAAAAAAAGAAGAAGAAGAAGAAGAAGAAGAAGAAGAAGAAGAAGAAGAAGAAGAAGAAGAAGAAGAAGAAGAAGAAGAAGAAGAAATAGAGGTCTAAAAACTCAAGATTCCAATTACTATATCACTACACATGCATAATACCCCAACAACTCCTGGATCCCTATGTGGTTCACTTTTGCACACCTGTCCTTGAAGCAGTTGGATTTCGCCCCTAAAAGCATCTAATCCATAATAAGAACAGATATGCATAAGAATAAATTGGCAGAGACAAGCAGCAATAGTAAAGCCTACACCGAACCTTCTTTCTCCTGTCCTTGACCATCAATACCTTGATTAACCAGCGAGGGTAATCAACTCAAATTACGTCTGAGGTTTAGCCTAATTACAAAAAAATCTAGTTATCTTTTAAAATTACAAATACCACCTTGAAGTTTGTGTTTGTAGTACAAATACCCCCTCAATAGGTGCAGTTTGTAAAATAGAAGCATATGTCAAGGGAGTACTTGTAATTTTAAGAAACAACCGAGATTTTTTTGTAGTTAGGCCAAACCTCAAGGGTAGTCTTTGTAATTATCCCTAATTCCAATGAGGCACCCTACAACATGAAAAAAAAAACATCCATTTCAGAGTTATCTGGATTCTAAGATTCCTTTAACCTCCGGATATCCATGGATTTTCAAATAAGTGACATTGCATAAAGTATGACTATCTTCCCACTCTGGGAATGCTAAAGACAATTCAAAGAAGAAAGTAGGAGTAGGATTTAGTGATGAAAAAGGAATAAGTTTAATTCCCCTCCCTCTCCCTTACGAAGGGAAAATGAAATTTGTCTGTCATAACTTATCATGGCATTAGTTTTCATGTTGTAGCCTACAACTGTCTCATTTGATTTTAAATGCACATAGGGGTATTGTAGAAATTACACCAAGAAAAGTAACACATTCATGTCAGCATTCAAGAAAAAAGCAATAGTAGGATGTGTTTACCTTCGCCATTTTCCACATATAGTTCCTTCAACACCATCTCCAACGCCTTCAATGAACTCTTGACACTGAAGCCAATTACCTATAGAGCTGGGCTTTAAAGGTTTGGTGTAACTCTGTTCCTGGAAAGTTCATGTCACATTCCCTTCGATGCCCTCATAAACATGTTGGTAACTTGATAGCACAAAGAATAAATCATCAAAGTTTTACCTGCATGCTAGCATTATTTGAAGGATCCAGTTCTAACCAATCATCGGATTTGCTGTAGCAGTGGTGAACATCAATTGTAAGCGCACGTAAATGGTTGGTGTCAGTAGAAATATAAGTTTCAAAGTCAGAAAGAGCACAAAAAGAAAGGGAAGAAAATGATGGAACCCACTAAAATCAACCATACCCAATTCCTAATCCTTCTCCACTTAAGAGTTATCTTCTACTCTGTCCCTATTCTCAAGTAGCACGTAGCTACGAAACCACACATGGACTAATGACGTCAAAGGAATGTCGCAGAAATTAGCAAAACTGAAATAAGATGGCAGAAATGGCAGGAGGACAAAAGACTGAAAACCAAAAATCTTGTAATGGTTCTATTGTAGAAAATGGTGCCGCGTTAAAAGCTAAATGGTACTGGAACTAAAATTTACAGGCTATAAATACCCTATGAAGATATAAATAAGTTTCTAAAGTTATTGAAGCAGAACTACACACATTTTCCTAAGAAAAGCACTAAAAAGAATTAGGGTCAATTGGTCATACACCTATCTACTTCATTAATATTTCATGACCAAATGCTTCTCCAAAGTCCTACCCTTGTAGTGGAATACACCACACTACTCAAAATAATAAAATATGAAATTTCCAAACACCATTTGAAGAACAAGAAATTTATTGAAAGAACATACTTGTAAATGGGGCCAGACCAATCAGGAACATTAGCTTGAAATTCATCACCAATTCGTACATTAGACATATATGGCTCAGTCTCCCTGAAGATAAACTCCATGGACCCTAATTCCCCTTCTGATGCTGAATTTCCATTTACACCAATGTCCGTGCTGATAGTGACTGAATTACTTTTAGATGTCTCTTTCAATATTTTGTGCTTCTTTTTCAAGCAAGAACTACAAAGCCACTCACCAACTGGTATTCTCGTTATCGTGGATTGCAGCAAGACATATGAAATGCATCTAAGCAACTATCACATATCAGCATATTTGATGTACTATCCAAATCCGCACAAACTTTGCATGGCTTTGAACAGTAGTTGTCAATACTAACATCTCGTTCTTCTCTAGTACAAACTTTATCAAGAAGTCCCTGATTTCTGAGGATTGAAATGCATAAATCTCTTTCTGATGTCTCATCTGGCACCTTCTCAGCGATCAACGCACCAGACGAAGAGCACTCGCCTGCATCATCCACTTCAATTTTCAACGAAACTGAATTAGGTTCCAAATTCGATTTTGATGATGAACAATTATCGTTAACACAGCAGACATCCAAAACTCTGTCCAAACCACTTATCGAGGCTTCTTCACCAGCTGGACATCCATTAAAGAATTCTGTCACCCCTGAATTGCATTCAACTACACGCTCAAAAAAAGAAATCTTATGCTCTTTGGCAGCCACTGAAAGGGATTCTGAACTGATGACAGAGTGACAGCCATCACTAGGCTTGGCCCCAGGAGATGTCTGGGTAGTGCAAATGGCAACGGAGTTCCTATATTGCCTGCGCCGTCGATAAACAAAACTTGCAACCTTTTGAGACATTGTACTGAAGGTTGACAGCTCGGAAAAACTTCTTGTGCAGTTTAAGGAACATATGTCAACATCTCTTTTCCTCCTGTCTGAAAAAGGCTCTCCACGGCCATCCAACGTATATTGGTGACAAATCGAACAATTTTCCAGGTTACTGGGACTTGGCATCCCATCAGATGATCGTTTTTGTTTCTTAAAATCAGACATGTCAGAAAGAGCAACTTCCACGTAACAAGGATGAGAACTTTGCATCAGCATTGACAACTGTAGCACAGAAAAAACTAAGCCATCAGATTGACATTTATGCAGAATCGATGAAATGCTTGATAATGCTACGTGATCCAATGTAAGGATGTGTTAATGACACCACAGGAGTGATTGAAAGACATCAGAATACAAATCCTTCATATTAGGCCAACCTTATACGACTCTACTCACATCTTTACCACAGATATCACACAATTAGCGCAGATATGTCGCCCATTCAGCATAATACTGTATCAATTTGATCTGTTGCTTGTGATCATAGCCAATGGTTTTCTGACAACGTATTCAATTGCAGTTGTGCTACATCAGTTTTTCAAACTAAGTGTGCCTGTTTCTACATTTTCAGCCTCATGCTTCCACTGCACATGGAACTTTTTGTTGACCTATAGTTTGTTTGCTGACTAAGCACAGTGTGTAACACTGCACCTTAAGATACAGTCCCTCGACTTCAGGATCCAACAATGCCTAGTTGCCTACACCTACACAAATAAAGGGTACATAATTGACTCTTTGGATTCTCACTTTATACAGTTTTTATTACAACCTCTCTCCATCACGAATTTCAAATTTTGGAAATAAAAATGAATGCAATATGTCAACTCCATAGCAGAACACTGCACCAACTCTTCATTTCACCATTAAATATCCAAAAACCTGATGCACCTCTACTTCAATTAAAGCTTTATTTATAGCTCCTTATCAAGAAAAAGAGACAAAACTGGAAGAGAAACAAATATAAAATGTAAAGGAGACAAACAAGCGTTCAATTATTTGAAATCACCAAAGAAAACCACCTCAGAAGTCTAAAAGCCTATTAGGTCCATCTATCTATGCAGAGACATTTATCAAACATATTCCGGGCCATGTGATATGGAAGGATCAAGAATAGACAAGATTCAGAACTATATCTTGTTCTAAAATCATCAAAAATATTGAGAAAACAGATAGGAAAACATTGAAACAATACTTCATTGCTTGGATAGCTAAACATACTATTAGTTTAACTGTTAGCAAAGGTCAGATTTAGAGAGAGAAATACAGTATAACTGCTCCTTCTCTTACCTGATTAAGTTAACAATGTAAAACAGCTGAGAAAACTTGTATGTGGTTATCACAGAATGCCGAATAAGTTAATATTTACAGAGAGCAGATATGAGAACTCTTAATATAGTCTGAAATAAATATTTAGATGCCTTTTGTCAGCTATTTCTATTTCTATGTCGGACAAGCGCAAATAGGTGGCAAAATAGTTGGTGGGTTCAATATAACAAAACTGAAGATTTCTTCCTTATATACATTTGAACACAGTTTAGATCAATGTTTGGCAAGTTTTGTCATTGGTGAATCAACAAGATCATACCAGTCCCTTTCTTCCTATGAATCAAAAGACATTCGAGTGAAAATTGAAAAGCAAAAGTACAAATAAGTCGGAAAGGTGATAAAATTCCTATAAATTTTGAGATTCTTAGCAAATATAACAGAGAAAAAAATATGGCAACAAAATTATTTTTTTGAATGTCATCAGCCCTAAAAATCTTCCAAGTTTAAACGATTTATATGAAACACCTGAAGTATAAGCCATATGACCATAGGAATAAAGCAACATCGCTGCTTGCACATATATGTTTTCTCTTAGGCTTCATTTGGATGGATGGAGTTGAAGCTGACGATTTCAGATCCACAATACATTGAACTTGTTTGGATACAATGGATTTCAAATTCTTATGCTCCCATTTTGAGCACTTTTTGGAGTCATGATGGGGAATGTCAAATCCACCATAAACCATTTGAAATCATTCCCCAAATCCTCCCTTCAAATCCAAATCCTTCCACCCAAATACAACCTTAGGGTTTTTGATTTAGATACCCATATGGACTTTGTTCCTTTACGCCTCAAAATCACCCCGTAGAGCTCTCATCCAAAAATTAAATCTTAACTATCTATGTACTCAAATCTCTCTTTGTAAAGTAAAGTTTGTGCCCCTTCTTTTCATCAATAAATCCTCTTCTAGATAACACATAATTTTGGTGCCATTATTCATCTATGAAGGCACATTCTTTTTATTTAAGGGTTTCCTGTAAAGCATTCCAATATTTCAGACGGATTGACCATTTTACAATAATAAATCAAACGAGTGCAATCCCATATACATATGTAACATACAAACAAATTCACACGGGTCATACAAGATTGTACATGCATGTTTCTGTCTATGCATCCTTGAATTTCCAGTCATATATAACTGTATGAAGCAGATAAATTTGGAACAGAGAAATTGTTCACAACTATTCCCCAATGAATTTAAAGAGAGCACAACATAAAAAAATTCAAGAAATAAACCAACAAATAAAAAGATGGAAAACTATTGTACCTTTCGTCTGCCATTGTAAAAGTTGCATCAGCAAAGCTTTTTGGAGGAATTTGGGAATTTTTCCTCTTAGAGAGAGACAGGGAAGAGAGGAGAAGGGACACACTGTAGAATTGTAATCACTCGCTATGCAGCTACATTTATATACGTGGGCAAACGGAAAGTATTAAAACTAAATAAATATGGTGGAGATATGAACAATTTAAACTAGTATGAATTTTCCTCAAAAAAAAAAAAAAAAAAAAAAAACTAGTATGAATTCTTTTTTGGTTTTTTACTAAAATTTTGAAAAGTATGGTTGTGAATTTAAATGTATGTCCATTACAAGAACATTAATCAAAAACTTATTTTATTCTTTTTTGGTGAGAATGACCAGGCCACAACCGCTACACTTTAGGTGAGTCGAGTAAATATTCGGTCTGGACTCAATAACTCGCAAAACCAAGCTAGCTAGGTAAACCTCACATCATCGGACTTGACGCAATACCGCACATCCATCAAACTCGACGCAATAGCTTGCAAATCGCATCAGCCAGGTAAACCGCCCTATGCAAGCTCACACCGAGAGTAGAAGGAATCAAACTCGTGACCAAATGCTCCAAAAGGAAAAAGAACTTAGTCTTTCTTATCAAACAAGTGTTGATGAATTATATTTTTGTCGTGAAAATTTATGACATGTGTACATATTGGACGATAATCGATATTAATGTGTATTCTAACATTCGATCTAATAAGTACCTTGTATCAGAATTGAGAAATTTCATGGCTCAAATCTTAGTATTCTCTTATAACAAAACGTGAAATCGAATGTTATATTTTTATATTAGGTGACATTTGGATCGAAGGATTTGGATTTGGGGGCAAGATTTCAAATGACTCAATCTAAGATGAATTTGAAATTCTTTAAAATGACTCCAAAAGTAGCTTCCAATAATTTAAAATTCATTATAGATTAACTTCACCCAAACAACCTCAATGGATTTGGTATTATAGATTTGAAATCATTACCTTCAAATCCATCAATCCAAATGGAGCTTTTGAACAAAAACACCTTGAACAAATATATCCCCATAAAGTTAACCTCTAATATTCACATTTATCATCATTTCATCATCTGTTTGACATCTTTGGAAAAAGTGAGTCGCATAATTTTCAAGGTTTAAAACCTTGCTCAAAAGGTAACTCACAATTTGCATGGCTTAGATTACATCTTATATACATAAGATTTCTCATTCATTCCACCATCCTTGAGAAGTACATACTATTCCAGTAAAGATTCAAAAGCCTATTCTTTGATCCCAGTGTGTGTTTGTGTCCGTACTTCCCAGAATGGTTCACATGATAATTCCATATCTCTGGTACAAAATGATGATTACTTATTGTTGGAATTGGTTTTAAGAAATTGGGTTTTGACCCGTTTTTGACTAATTATTTAAGTGGGTTCAGATGCATGAAATAAATGAGATAACATAATTTACGCCGCGGCAGATGAGTTTAGCATTTTGAATTTCTCAAAACCAATGTCGGGTGTATGAGAAATAAATACATGAAGTTAGCACTTAAAATGCCTTTTATATATGAAATATAAAAGGGTGATAATATGGAAAACCATATTCCACATAGGAAACATATTAAATATTTGACTAGTTTATCTTGCTTTACCACTAATAAGGAGTAATCATGTGAAACTCCTTATGGTACACCCTAGTGGACCAAGTCAATTATGGAGCACCGTCCGAGCCGGAGCGGGCCCGCGCACGTCGCACATAGTCGCATTGGGTGCTTTAGAGGCGCACTTTGCACGTACGCATCGTCACGAGGAGCTTTGAGGAGCCTTAAAGTTTTGACAAATCGAACCAGGGTTTGGTCCAGTGGCTCGGTGACGTGACAGGGTGGCAGTGACTTGGCATAGTCGTCCAGGTGGCGACACGTGGCAGCTGCCGTTGATTGGACATGTTTGTTCGTTGATGGGGAGCTATGACTGGACACAACTGTCCAGTGTGCAGAGGTGCATGTCAAGGGGTGTGTTCCTTGATCGAGATATGATCAGACCATCGTTGCGGTTGTTGAACACGGGCGCGATCTGACGGTCACGATTGATCCGGACTTGGGGTTGCACCCAGTCTGAAGAGACACCAGAAGCTCTATATAAAGCGATCCCTAGAATTCATTTGAAGTATCGAGAAAATTTGAAATTCTTCTAAAGATTCTCGCATAAAATCTTGATAGTTCAAAAACACTATAAAATTCAAAGTGTCTTGTGATTTGTAGTGTTGCTATCACAAGACGTAAGTCGTTGTATCTTGGGAGTCGATTGCCGTTTCCGTTAACACCGTGAGCGGGCAATTTCGTCTTAAAGACAAAGAGTTCAACTCTTGCCTCGACTTTCATATTTGTTACTCTGCTCGTATTGTTTCAAACCATTCGATATACACCATTCAGTTTTTACCAACACTTCTTACAGATTTCAAATGCCATTACACAGACAAGCATGTTATAGCAGTAGAATAAAGCAAGTTAATCTAAATGTTACAGTAGAAAATGAGTGTTTGAGCAAGAAATCTTTCCAGCAATTACCAAAAACAAAAGACGACTCACTCGAGTTCCATTACATTACTAATGCAATTCAGTTGTCCAGTTGCAGATTAAAGTTTAATTTCTCAAACTAAAAATCCTGAAATCATATCATAAATACAATTGGCTGGCCAGCATATGGAAATGAGAGTGTCTCAGGTTACAATAGTTTGATCCTTTGGAGCCAAATCAATGTCCGATACCTGAATAACAGAAGATTCAATCAGATAAATATGTTGTAACTGAATTTATGAAGATAGCAGCAAATACAATCTCAATGAATCAATAAACATGGAAAAAAACCAGCACAAGGTAAATATGACACATTGATAAAACTAATGGTAACTCAAAATGTATCAAAATACTGGATTGTTCTTAGCCAGTAAAATATGCTAGTGGCATCACTTGAATCTTTAGGTGGTATACTAGTAAATAGTATTGTCTTCGATCTCCAAAAACCTGCCATGCCAGGACATGTTTACATTGTGAAAATAATAAATCAAAGAGCTAAAACTGGATGGATTTGTAACGAATTGCTTGACATAAGCATGCCTCTAACTTATTAGAAAGGCCCCGTCAGGGACAGACTTAGAATTAATCTTGATGGGTCAAATTATTGATTCCTACCTCCAGCTTCTAAAATTACATCAACATCGCTTATGGGTACAGTTTCTTTCTAACTCTAACGTACCCAGTGATTTGTTACGAGGAGTTTAAGTTAAAGAAAATGTAAAAAAGTAAAATAACTTTTGTACCTCAATTTTGAGTTTTAGACTACCTACATCTAGACAATGTTATCCCCCTCTTCCACCAATGTCGTTTCATTCTCCATCAAACTCAACTACTACATGTAGGGGTGTCCACCAAGATAAGCGAGACTAGCCTACTTAGCCTCAAACCTAGCTAGAGTTAATACAAATAGTGTTTGGAAGGTGACGGAGAGTGAGGCAGGAGAGAGAGTGAGGCAAGAGTGATGTTGGGAAGTGCAGAGGTCGAGAGTGATATTGGGTTGTTATAGATGACTGTTAATCATTTGGGCCAGATATATGGCCCAAAAAACACGTGCAATCCCTTCCAAAATACACACACTTGCTTAATTGTTCTGGGTTCCGATATTTGTTTAATTGGACCTTAGAAATTAGTATATTTGGGCCATTTTTTGTTTTGTACCATTATAGTTCTATTATACATACACCATTTTTTCATGTTAACTGTTAAGGTTATTTTTAATGTACCTTAAATTTTCACAAATCTGAAATATAATAAAATAAATTATGTATTTTAAAGACATTTTCTGTGTACTTCACTTGTATTTTCACGGATGTTTTTGTATTACAATAATAATTTAATTGTACTATTATATTAAAATATAAGTATATGTTTATCAAATTTTCCTTTTTAAAAAATATATTTTTTGTAAGCAAACTTGCTAAGTTTAAATTGCAAATAAATCTATTTTTAATTACAATGTTAATTTTTCTAATATATTCGTTCAAACAATGTTGGACTGTGAGAAGGAAAAACACCTAAATTATACTTGCAAATGCTTTCTTTTATAATTCAGATGTTTTTTTCAATTTATTCGTTAAAAGAATATGAGAAGGAAGAAAAATATTTATTACACTTATATATTAATAATTATAAAACATTAGATTTTTTAATATTTAACGAATATCTATCAGTAATTTTTAGAATTTAATTAATATCATTAAATTTTTATGATAAATCGTTGGGAATCTTAATGTAATTGCACACAAATATATTTTTATAAATTACCATATTGGATTTTTGAAGAAATAATATTTAAAAACAATGATATAATATAACTTTTTATTTCATAGTTTTTATAATTTATATTCATTATTCTATATTAGAATTGTATTAAAATTTTGCTTCAAGAAAAAAAAAAAGAATTGTATTAAAATTATGAAAACACAATTTTGGGTAGGGTCGGTCCGGTCCAAAGTCCATTTGTGATCATACACTTGTGTTATAGTATATCCAACCAATAACACCTTCTAAAGTATTTATACTAGGATAAACTATGCCCATTCGTGTGGCCAACTTCGTGTATTAATTTTTCACTCATCACCGAAATTCGGTTTTGAGAAATATATAATACTACGAACATTTTTCTCTTTATTTTTTACTTTTTAGAATTCCATTGGAAGCCCAACCAAGGAGGGTGTCCCCAACTTGGATTTTCAAGGATAAGTTATGGAATTTTATATATTTTAAGAGAATGCTATGGATTCCATATGGATTCCAAAGAGATTCTAATGGAATTTTATACTATGGACTTGTGTGGCTTTTAGTGGAATTTGTTGGATGTTATAAAAAGTATAATATTTTTTATGAAACTAGTAGCATAACATCGAATCATTAAAAATATGAAATGTAAATATTGAAAGAAAGTCATTAGCAAAAAAAAAAAAGGTTTCATAAACTTTACAAAAATATAATTTAAAATTGTCAAAATTTGGAATAGTTCCATAAACAACTATTTTTAAAATATTTATTCAACAAACAACAAATTCATTGATGATCAAAATCTTACCGAGATAATTTTAAAACCATATTTTCTAACACAAAAATATTGTGTCTATCAAGATGAATGAATGAAAATTTATCAAAGAATGATTTCAAGAAAGTATTATTATAACAATAGTTTTTCTTATTAATTTATCGATAAAATTAAAAATATTAGCAATTGAAATAAGACGATAAAGTAGAATGTGTTGAATTTGAGATTATAAGACGATACGTGGGGAGATGTACATGATAGAAAAATATGTTATTTTTCTTTTTATACCATAAAAAAAATTATTATTGTTATTATTGGAAATGAAATTTGAATTCCGAGGGGAGAAGGTGATAATTTATCCTTCATAAATCTAGTTTATATTCCACAAAAATCTATTTATAAAATAATTCCATAGAATTCCTTGAATGTTTGAAGATCTTTGGATTTTCGTAGAATCCATTAAAATCCAAGTTGATGACCTCAAGATTTAATGGAGTCCATAAAAATTCAAATTGAGGACACTGAAATGTTATGGAATTCTAAATTCTATTAAATTCCATTAAATTCTATGGTTGGGGACTCCCTAGCAAGTTTGGTTTACAAATTATTGAAAAAATGTGATACGTGTCTCAATTTTGTCAGTTTAGCCTCATCTTTATTAAATCGATTCATCGTTTCATTCATAATCGAACTCGTCGACTCATAAACGAAACAAACATGTCCTCCATAGATGGTTTTGTCTCCGCATTAATAACTCCATTCGTCACATTAAAGCCTGGTGGTGGTTGAATCATATTTTCGTGTTAGCATATGAGAAATTTTCATGATTCCTCAAACTCGAATGATAATGAGTAGAGTCGAATTATTCCAAAAATTGCTGAAATTCCTTTTATTGACATAATGAGCCTCCTCCATAGGATCTCTTGAACTCCCCATTATTTGCACCCACGTTTGCCTCGCCTTTGAGTTAAAACACTTAACCGACTCATTAAAGTAGTCATTTGAGCCGTTAATGCTTTGATCGGATCCGAGTCGAAACTTCAGCTACCCTTTTGATGTTTGTCCTCTCGGAGGGCCACTGCTAACTGTTCATCGCCATCTCCTCAAGCAAATTAAATGCATCTTGTGGGATTTTTGCTAATAAAGCCCCTCCCTGCGCGGCGTCCACAAATGATCTTATCAGTCCCAACAACCCATTATAGAATAAATACAGTTGTTGATCCTCTAGAAATCCATGTTGAGGACACCTCCTCAACAAGTCTCTCGAATCTCTCCTAAGCCTCGTATAATGGTTCAGAATCGAGTTGTCTCGAAGCGTGTGATCTCGCTCTTTAGCCTGCAGTGTTTTGCTTGGTGGAAAAACTTGAATAAGAATTTTCGCTCAGATCAATCCCGGTATTAACACTCCATTGAGCCAATGTACAACCAGATTTCGCCTTATCCCTTAAAGAGAAAGAAATAAAGCAGAGATGTATAGATCATCCGACACTCCATTCATCTTGATCGTGTTACATATTTGCATGAAGTGTGCAAGATGAGAATTGGGATCCTCGGTCGGAAATCCCCAAACTGGTTTTTTCAATCATTGAAATCAATGTCGGTTTTAACTCGAAGTTATTAGCATTAATTGGTACATGGGCAATTCCACCATAATTGTGATTTGTTTGAGGGCTTAAAGTAATCGTGAATCGCTTGTCGCTTGGGTCGTATGTACTGGATGAGGTACCGATTGTTCCCAATATTCTTATTATTGTTCCCATTGTTCGATTGTTATTCTCGTTGTTCTCATTCACACCCTCCATAGTTTGGTCTTGATTCCTTATTTCTCGTCTAGTAGTTGCACTTATTATTCTCGGCGAACGCTTCAACCTCCGGAATGAACGATTCCAATTCTCTTCTCTTGGAGCGAGTGTTCATGCACTACTTGGACCAACTAAAAGAAACAAATCAAACACTATTGAATTAAAACTAACAAATCTAAATTATAAAGCGTAAAATTATCCAAATTAAAAATAACACTATTTATCGCAATATTAGTACTAAAAATTTAATTAGTCCCCAAAGAACGACGCCAAAAACTTGTTCGCCTAATTTTTTTAGCTTCACCGCAAGTGAACGGCTTAGTTAATAGATATGGTGAGTAAAGTCGATCCCACAAGGACTACTAAATTAATGTACTAAGTATTGAAATTATAATAACACTAAGTTTATTTAGACGATCCAAATTGTGATTGATGATTTATAAAAACTTAGAAAATATTCTACCACAAACGTAACAAAGCAAAGAATCACAAGAGAAAAGATCAAGTAAATTGATAGATTCCAGGGTTATGGTTTTGATTAATCACTCTCTTGTTATCGATCAATCAAACCAGAGTTATTATGTATCTTCCCTATAAGATGATCACATAATTTATTTATTCTCTCTCTCTCGAGACAAAATAAACATGTTGATTGGATTACCTACACTAGCATCTCTACTCAACATAGAATAACCAACCCCAATAGCATAAAAGATCAATAAATCTTCACAAATAATCACAGACTTCTCAATCATGCAATATATTCATGTCAAGTACTCCGGATCTAGTATTAAAACTCGTCTCTCGATTATAAATCAATACATCAAACATGCTAAATCACCGGCCAAATGATAAAATAAACAATACATCAAAGCACTCGAATAGGGTTCAAAATATAACTTCAATTAAAATCAATCATCCAAGAAGTAAATTAACCTACTCCCACGCCAGGAATCACAAGATGTTTAAAGGACATGCGAAAAAAAGAATTCATAAATAAATTATTCATATCCATATCAAAATAGATGAAAATAAAATACAATGGAGAATGAAAACTCGGGGATATCGATTGATCTCTCAATCAATCTTCAATCCTCAAGCGTGGATGCAGATCTTGACTTTTCTCTTGGTTCCTCTTGAAGACGAATACTCTTTTCTCTGTTTTCTAGGGTAAAAGTATGTATGCCCCCGTTTGGGTCCGCCTTCTATCGATTTATACCTCGTAGGATGAAATCGATTGGATACTGAAAAAGATATCAAATCTCGCACGCACGCATGAGCCATACCAAAGCGCATGGGTTGCTCGTGCATTAAGTCGAAGCCACCATTTTTTATTTGAACAGTGCATGGGCGTGCTATGACGCACGGGTTGCACGCGCGCCAAGCGAACTTCATGCCAGGCTTTCACCTCACGCATGGGCCGTGCGCACACGCACCGGCCGCCCATGCGTGGTCATTTTCTCGCCTGGTTCGCGATTTCATCTCGGTTCAACTCCTTACTTCGTGTAATCGTGGTTTCACATAACTTTTCACACTTCACAAGGGTTCTAATAATCGCAATGCTCCAAATTGCCACAAAAGTACTACAAAAATAGTTATTTCCCGCAAAACGAGCAAAACGTAATATTTTTTCCAAATATAAAGAACACAACCCTTATTACTAATTTAATGCATGTTTATCAATCCATTTTAGTCAAAACCTGTTAGTCCAGTGGCTACGATAATCTAGAGGGGGTGAATAGATTATCTCGGTTTTTGATTTTGCCCTCTTTTTCGAAAATTCAAGCAAAGACGAAATGCTAAGTGCGAAAAACTAAATAGCACACTTCGATTTAAAGAGGTTCAACCACCTAGGGCCTAATCCTCTACCACCCCAAGATATCCGGATGGATTTCAAAAAGAATTTTTTTTTATTAATTACCAAAATTAATAATACAACACCTTGAGGATTACCACAACCCTCTTGCAACACCTTGAGGATTACCACAACCCTCTTACACCACCCAAGGATTACCACAACCCTCTTAAAACACCTTTGAAGATTACCACAACCTTCAAACACCTATCACCTAGATCACCAAAGTGTATTCTTACCACAAGAATACTCACAAGGATGCCTTGTGTTGAATGATGACCAAAAATCAAGATTACAACTCAATAATGAATATTACAACCTTTAGGGACATTGTTTTGGTTTAAAACCAATTTGAACAAAATCATCAAAATCATGATAAAACACTTATCTAACAAACTCCCCTTTTTGATGATTACAAACCAAAACAATTTTCTCGAGGACGATTTTGAGAACAAATTAATTTTCCGGTTTTACGAGTGAACTATCCGTTAAAAAACATTTCATACAAAGGTCCCCTATCTATGAGCATATCAACAAGAGATAATGCATAAGCTAGAAGACAAGCTATAACGAGCTTTTATAAGATGCACAAAAATATCATAAGCTACTTAAGCTCCCTGTCAAAATACTATAATATTTTGCAATTAAGTCCATAATACAAGCCATGGACTAGGTATACTTGGCTTTAGGAAGCCATAGCTTATAGCTTTTATTGCGAGCTTTTATTAGCTTCTTTTAGCTAACGAGCCATTTTCCTGTTTTCTCCCTTTGGAATCATCAAAAAGAATGTTAGGAAGATAAAAACATCATACAATTATATCAAAGTGCGCCAAAGAAACGGTTTATCAACCTTTGAACAATTTAGGCTTAAAATCCAAAGAAAATGGGAGAAATGTATCATGAAGAGTTCATACGCTCGTTTTATATGCCAAGACATGATCTCAATAAGTATTTAAGACTTTTGGAAGCAAGAGAATCATGTAGAAGTTGAAATTTTCATTGTGACATTTCATCGAACACTTTGTGGGCGTAAAAATTAAAAGAGGTTGTATAGAGCCCTTGTAAATGAATCAAGCCAAAAATTTTCATCACCAATTCACATCAAACATCATACAATACAATATAACAACTAAGCTCATCATGATCATAAGATAATTTCATCAAGAAATATACAAGAAAGCCACAAGCTCAAGGGTTCAACCCAATTGAGCAAAGAAAAGAAAATTCTTACCATTCGATCGGTAAAGATGAGCGATGATGATGATAAACATGCTATATAAGGTCCAAGATATGAATTGAATGCATGAAAACAAATTTTGAGTGAAATTTGTGTGAATTTGGCAAAGGGACGAAAAATGGCAAAAATGGGTTAAAATGACTAAGCGCATGAGACAAGACGGTTTTAATCCAAAATTTTGCTTAGAACGGCCGTCGACATTGAGGGCGACCGGTTGCCCTCAACCTCTTTAGCCCACCTGTCTTGCGCTTTTAATAAAATCCGAATTTTCAACCAAAAATCCGATTTTTCGCCCCTAAGTTTTAAAATCATGCAAAATGCAACCGTAAACCTCATTCAATATGCATTATGCCTAACCGAGCTCGTATGGACGCAAAAAGTCTCGGAAGATAGCGGTTTTGTAAAAATGTCCGCCAATTGATCTTGAGATGGTACATAAGATATCTCAATTTTTCGTTTAGAAACACAATCCCTTAGAAAATGATGCCGAATCTCAATATGTTTAGTACAATTATGATGAATCGGGTTTTGAGCAATGTTTATAGCGAATATATTGTCACAAAAGATAGGAACGTTTTCAAAAGAGCATTTGTAATCTGCTAAGGTTTGTTTCATCCAAAGAAGTTGAGTACAACAAAAAGCATGAAATATATTCGGCCGGCCGTTGAAAGTGAAACACAATTTTGCTTCTTTGAAAACCAAGAAACTAGGCAATCGCCCAAAAATTGACATGATCCGAGAAGTACTTTTCCGATCATCAATATTTCCCGCATAATTCGAATCACTATAACCTTTAAGAGAAAAATTTTCATTCTTTGGATAGAATAAACCATATTGAATAGTGCCTTTTAAATATCGAAAAATCCTTTTAACTAAGACTCATATGAGATTCTTTGGGATTGCTTTGAAAACGAGCACATAGGCATACGACATGAAGAATGTCCGGTCTACTAGCGGTTAAATAAAGTAAACTACCAATCATACCTCGATACTTTGATTCATCCACGGACGTGCCTTTTTCATCTTTGTCAATTTTGACATTTGTTGCCATGGGAGTAGAAACGGTTCTTCCTCTTCAATGCCGAACTTTTTCAAAAGTTCTTTTGTATATTTTGATTGCGAAATGTATATGCCTTCTTGGCATTGCTTAATTTGGAGTCCAAGAAAGAAGTTGAGCTCCCCATCATACTCATCTCAAATTCACCTTGCACCAACTTAGAAAATTTCTTGCACAAAGATTCATTAGTAGCACCAAAAATAATATCATCAACATAAATTTGCACAAGTAAGCAATCTTGCCCTTTTTCAAAAACAAAGAGAGTTGTATCAACTTTACCTCTTATAAAACTATTTTGCAAAAGAAAAGAGCTAAGTCTATCATACCATGCACGGGTGCTTGCTTTAAACCATACAAGACCTTTTTAAGTTTATAAACATCATTAGGCCTAGAAAAATTTTCAAACCCGGAGGTTGTTTTACATAGACTTCTTCTTGAATAATACCATTTAAGAAAGCGGATTTAACATCCATTTGGTAAAGTTTGAAATTTTTATAACAAGAATAGGTAAGTAAAATACGAATAGCTTCTAAACGTGCACGGGTGCAAAAAGTTTCATCATAGTCAATACCTTCTTCTTGACAATACCCTTGAGCTACTAACCTTGCCTTATTTCGAACAATGTTGCCTTGATCATCAAGTTTGTTAGGAATACCCATTTTGTACCAATAATAGTTTGAGATGGAGGACAAGGTACCAATTCCCATACATCATTTCTTTCAAATTGATTCAACTCCTCTTGCATCTCTAAGAACCAATCTTCATCCTCAATAGCCTCATTAGCATTTTTAGGCTCTTTTTGAGAAATAAGAGCTTTCTCGGCAAATTTTCTTCGGGTCATTACTTTGTCAAGGGGATCACCAATAATAAGATCTTTTAGGTGATCTCCTTTAAATTTCAATGCAACGGAAAGATCCAAGTATCACCTCTGTCTTCTTGAAGACCATTTGAAGTGGACGGTTGATCATTTGATGTAGACGGTTGATCATCAACTTGAACAATTGGTTCAATAATATCCTCTTCATCACTTTCATCATTGGGTATTCTTTCAACACCCAAGCTTCATTAAATTTGACATGGATGGATTCTTCAACAATCCCACTAGTCTTATTGTAGACCCGATATGCTTTGCTTTTTGTTGAATATCCCATAAATATCCCTTCATCGGCCTTAGGATCAAGTTTGTCCAATTGATCTTTGGTATTCAAAATAAAACATTTACAACCAAATATCTTGAAATAACTAATATTTGGAGTTCTACTTTTCCAAAGCTCATATGGAGTTTTGTTCATTTTAGACGAATATAAACTCGATTAATAACATATCAAGCGATACTTACGGCTTTGGCCCAAAAATATTTTGGAAGTGAAAATTCATTGAGCATGGACCGACTCATCTCTTGTAGTGTCCGATTTTTCCTTTCGGCTACTCCATTTTGTTGAGGTGTCATTGGCCGAAAAATTATGAGCATATCCCTTAGTTTCGCAAAAGACTCTAAATTCACCATCAAATTCTCCACCTCGATCGCTTCGAATAGACTTAATAGTATCTTCCTTTTCATTCTCAATAAGTCTACACAACTTAACAAACTCATTAACCGCATCGCTTTATTGGTAAGAAAAAGAGCCCAAGTATATCTAGAAAAATCATCGACAATAACGAAAGTGTAATGTTTTCCACTTAGACTTACCGTACCAATATCCCCATACAAATAAAGGTGAAACAATTGTAGGGGTTTGGTTGTGGAAATTTCATTTTTGGCCTTAAAACTACTTTTAACTAATTTGTTCTTTTTTGACAAGTGTCACATAAGCCAAGATTTTCAAAATTCAATTTGGGTAGTCCTTTCACATGTTGGTTTTTGTAAATGTTTTTCAAATTCTTGTATCCAACATGTCCAAGTCGCCTATGCCATAAACTAGTTAAATCATTATTGGCGACTAAACAAGAAACATTTTGACTAACCAAATCACTTGTACAAATTTTGTAAAGATTGCCTTTTCTATTTGCTTCATAAATAATTTCACCATTTTTAAGTATAAGGCATTTTTCTTTATTGAAGGAAACATCATAATTTGAATCACAAAGTTGGCTAACACTTATCAAATTAAACTTAAGCCCTTCTACTAAAAGAACATTACTAAGAGAGAAAGAAGAGTTACCAATTTCTCCATTTCCAAGAATTCTTCCTTTGCCATTGCCGAACATGACCATACCCTCTTCTTGGAGCTTGATGTTGGTAAAACGTTCTCTCCTCCCGGTCATATGGCATGAACATCCGTTGTCCACGAGCCATTTTGAATATTTCATTGTTGTTATAGCCCCTATTACCTACAAAAGAATTTCTTTTAGGTACCCTATAATTTTGGGGTCCATGGGGGTTAGTCTTGAGACCTTTGGGTCTCCAAACATGTCTAGAGCTATTTCTCAATTTGCAATTATTAGCATAATGTCCAACTTTGCCACAATAAAAACAAGTAGGAGTATTAGAACTACTAGCACGTAAAAAGTTGGACCTTGGTGTTGGGAAATTAATTTTTAGATTTTGATGAATGCCATGTAAAACTTAGAATAGAAAGTTGGCACCCCATTTTCCCGTAATTTGCCTTTGTAATAGATAGGGCTGGGTCGAGTGAGTTAAGTCGCCTATGCCTCGAACATGCAAGAAATTTGGAGACTAGAAGGAAGACTCACTGTAAGGCACTGAGTGTAGCAAGGAAGAAAAGACAGAACTCGATGAAGGTGCAAATCGAGATGCGGTGAGCAAAGTGTCGTCAAGTCAACTCAAGATAACCAAGTCTCAAGTTGATGTGACAGATGAGTAGGGGTGTTCATTTTTCGAATGAATTCAAAATTCGATTCGGTTCAATTCGAATTTTAGTTTCGAATTAGATTTTTGAATTTTGAATCGAATTTGAATCGAATCGAATCTCGAATATGAATATTTGAATCGAATAACGAATTGAGGTTTTTTTGAATTCTATTCGAAAATCCTAATTCGAGGTGAAATTCGACTAAATTCGAATTCGTATTTTGATTCGAATTAAGTATTACACATCGAATTCTTATTTCAATTCGAAATTTATATGTATATATTTCACACTATACATAATTATTTATTGTATATATGTAAATTATACATATGCATTTATAATATATATGTAAATGAATAAAACACTATTGTTTAAATGAAAATATAAAATTATAAATATATGCTCTTTTCCATCTTGTTTTTTTAGTTTTTGTTAGAAATAATTACACTTAATAGTATATGAAATACATTTTACATTACTTCAAAATTTTATCTTTAGACCATATTAAAATAATCATTTTTTGTGTTAAAAAATATATTTTAGGTAAAAACTGTTTCGTTCTTACAATCTCACGTGGAGGGCATATGGTGAAATAATCTATAAGAATATTATACAAGCTATGTCCATTGTATAGAAAAGTACAAAACTTGTGTACATACACTATACAACATACATTATACATTTATACAATATAGTCTTGATTTTTTTCCTTTATTTTAAATTCTTATTACAATATGCATTATACATTATACATCTGTACACTATATTAGATATATTTATCTTCAGATCATATTAAAATAATAAATTATATGATATCACATACTATATCTCTTTATTTACATACATCCACTTTGTCAATTTGATACCTCATATTTGAGTATAAAAGTTATTTATCAAGTAACTAATGCTGGTATAAAATTGGCACAAAATGATTTATTAAATTTTTATAAAGGAGTTCATTATGAATTTATGATAGTCTTTAGTTAAATTAAACAATGAAAAATGGTTAGTCGATAATTTGTAATTTTGAAAAACAAAATCTGGAATTTTATGGGTATAGTCCAAACATATTATGTTATGAATCCAAACCTTATTTACTTCATTGATAAATTTGGATTTTGGATTGATTTCAATTCGATTCGAAAATCGAGAAATCCAATTGTTTAAATTCGATTCAATTAATCGAATTAGGATCGAATTTCGAATTGAGGTTTAAAATGTTCATTCGATTAAATTCGATTCGAGGAAGTCGAAGAATTGAGTCGATTCGATGAACACCCTACTGATGAGTCATCCATAATTGGAAGTCGACTCAAAGTCATCCGGGGAAATCAAGGAAATGCGGTCAAGTCGAGACAATCGAAAGAGATCCGTTGCCGTAAGTCAAGAAAATTACTTAAACAAGTAATACTCTCATCTTGTCTTTCTTAAAGTGCTCGATCCCGTAAGCGTGCAAAAGGAATAAACCAATGGGAAGATCGCACTTGTGTCGAACTTTGAAAACCTCAAGACTCATTCAATACGAGGAAATGTCAATTCCAAGGATCGCAACAAGACAAGCCAACGACCACAAGTGTCTTTTGAAAATTAACCTATCTCTTCAATGGGCAAATTTTCAAAAGAACATTATATAAGGCCGATGAATCACCTTGAGAAAAGGGTTACCTTGATTACCCGAGAAAACCATTACAAGCAAGAAAGCAATATCTCAGACTTTCGAAATATTCTCAAGTCAATTAAGCTCAATCCTCAAGCCTACATTACGAAGGAAATCAATCCAACACTCACCGTGAAGGAAAGACGACTTCAATCGGTTGAAGAGGAAACATTTGAAGAATCAAGGGGTCTACATTCCACAAAGGATTGTAGAAAGGTTCAAGGTCGAACCGGTCTCAAGTTTTGGAGGGCTTCGTGATCAAATCCAAGAAGCTTGAGCAAGTGGGTCTGTAGTAGCAAGACAATTGCCCGTGAAGAAGCCGAGTCATACGAGAAGCCAACTGTGTGACCAAGGCATCTCAGGATCGAGTCCCAAAGGATCAAGTCAATCGTGTGATCAAGACTTGCATCCTGGACCGATAACCACTTTGTACATTGATCAATACTTAGTGGATTCCTCCAGGAGTTGGAGAAGAGATGAGTAGAAGAATTACTCCATCTTCGAACCTCTATAAAATTTATTGTGTCACTTACATTTCATCACTTTAATTTATCGCATATTATTTTGATATCTCTTGATAAATTTGTCAGTCATCCATCGATAATTAACAAAGTGCTATAATCAAGTATTAAAACAAACTTAAACCAAGATTCAAGGGTGTTAAGCCTTCCAATGAAAACATATCACAATCGAGTTAAGTTTTAGTCAAAACAAATTGAGTTATTCTATCAACATTTCGATCGAGTCTATTGAGTGGCTAACTCTCCGATCAACTAACTTAGCCCATCAAGGACTTAGCCGTGAAGCATTAACTCGAACGTCTTAAAAGGACTAAATCGAAAAGTTGGTAAGGTTTATTCAACCCCCTTCTAAACCTTACACTCACCCCTTGGGACCTACAAGTGGTATCGAGCGGTTGGTTCATTGAGCCTTTCGATTTAGTTCTCGAACTAGATCTCCAATCTCTCAAAGCTTGCTTTAGCACTTGATCTTTCAAAACTCTTTTATTCAAGCAAAGTTATTATCATGGAAGCAAATTTGACACGCATCCCTATGTTTACAATTGAGGAATTTGACGATTGGAAAATTCGTATGTATGTGCTCATCTATCAAGATTACATGATGAAATGTGGATAGTAAGAGAAGATGGGCCATGTAAATTTTAAAAGTAAACACAATTGCAAGGAGTGCTTTGCTGCATTTGAAGGAGAAGAGGATGTTGCTCCCGGACCGGCCCTATGGTTGAAAACCAAGAGTTGAATGGAGAAATGATGATGAGAAAAAGATACAACTTGGACAACGTGGCCAAGGACATTCTTTACAAAACTCTGGACAAAGCCATGTTCAACAAAGTCAAATCGTGCAAGATCGCAAAAGAAATGCGGGATAAGCTAACCCGATTTGTGAAGGCTCGAGCAAATCAAGAAAAATAAACTATCTGTTCTTTGTAAAGAAATTTGAAAATTTTAAGATGCTTGCAGGGAGAAACCTCGGATCAACTGGATGCTCGGTTCACGTAAAATTACAAATGAGCTATCTCGCACTTGGAAAAGAATATACACAAAAGGAAATGTGTATGAAGATTCTAAGAAGTCTCCCAACCGAATGGGAAATGAAAGTCATGGCCCTAGACACTCCATGGACCTATCAAAACATCCAACCATGAGCTATTCTCGGATCTCAAAGCCTACGGATTTGAGTGAGAAGAAAAGACCGAGAGGAGACAATTTGTGCCCAAAACAATCGCTCTAATAGTTAAGGATGGTAAAAGAGTCGAGGTCAAGGAAGTCATTGACCAAGAGGAGATTGCCCCGATGGTTAAAAGGTTTAACAAATTCTTCAACAAGAATTACAAAAGAGGCAAAGGTGAATCCTCCGGAAGACACTCGGCTCCTCCAAGTCAAGGGAAGATAGGCCACCCAAAAGAACAGAGCATCAAAAGGTTGAGTATCAAAGAGTCGACAATCCAAGGATGGAAAGAATCGATCAAAAGGCTGAAAATCTATCCGGAACTGCAGCAACCCGATCACTATGCCATTGATTGCCCATATCCTGTAGTCAACAAATACATGAATGAAGAGGAAAGAAAAGTCTTCAGAGAAAGAAGACAAGAGAAGAAAAAGGCAATGTTAGCTGCAGAGACTGCTGAGACAGCCAAGTCAAAAGACACACAAAGAGACCAGAGAGAAGTAGTGAATCTGACTACTCAAGTGACTCTGAAGAAGAAGCCTTGATATGTTTAATGGCCAAAGAACAAGACCAACCTGACCGAGAAGATGAGGTACACTCTAACTCATCTCACTCAGACACTAGTGATAGTGACTGTGACACACACACCTCATCACCCACTAATCTTTATGATTCATTAGGCAAAATGATGAAAGACTTTGAGCACATTAAAACCTCACACACACTGCTAAATGAGGAAAACAACCTGCTCAAAAGCCAAAACTCACAGCTGACTAAGGAGCTGAGTACTCTGAGTCACATAGCTGATGAGAATAAAGAAATAAAGGCTGAAAATGCTAAGTTAATAGCAGAGATAGCTGCTATAGAAAAAAGGGAAAATGACCTCAAAAATGTGATTGCCTCATTCACTAAGGCATCTAAATCTTTGGATGATCTTATTATGAGCCAAAGAGAATGTGGAGATAAGACAGGCTTAGGATTTAATTCCTCTATGCTAAGTCAAGCTCCCAAAGTGATTTTGGAAAAAGGATCTTCAAGCAATGAAGCATCTCAAAAATCCAAAACTCCAAATGGTGCACACACATTCATTCCAAAGCACAATCACAACCAAACTGGCCTTGGTTATAAAGGAAAAAAAAAACCGGTGAGTATCTTTGAAAGGACGGTGAGAAGAAATCCGGCCGAGTTCCTCAAAGAAACTCCAAACAGAAAAGTACTCTGTAAAGAAGAAACAGAGCTACCAAAAACCCCAGAAATTCCATAAAAGGAACACATATGATGGGAATGGTAGAAATTATCCAAGCCAAGCTGATTGGAACAATGTGAACTATCAAAGAAAGACCTATGGAATACATGCCTAGATGACAAAGGCCTAAAACTCAAGAAAGTCCATTCCAAAGGCAAAAGAGCTATCCTCGGCAAACATATGCACCCAAACACTACGCACGAGGTATCACAACTACCAAGGAAGGCAATTGCCAAAACACATGCACATGCATACATACAAAAGAGACAGTTGTATGAACCTAGAACCCCAAGCAATTTGCCAAAATTAATTATGATTATGACACCGATAGATGGCAACCTTTTAGGAGCGGTGATTGCCAAGGAACTGGTACATGGATAGTGGTCTGTCCCGGACACATGACAGAAACAAGAAAAATCTGTCAAAATTTAAGGAAGTTAGAGGTGCAAAAGTCATATTTGGAGGAATGAAGCTCCAGGAGAAATAAGAGGCATTGAATCCATCAATAAAAATGGATTAGAAATTACAGATGTTGCATATGTTGAAGGCCTCAATTTCAACTTACTAAGCATAAGTCAACTGTGACAAGGGCTATAATGTTGGATTCAATATGGGAGTGTGCCAAATCAAGAACATGAATCTAATGAAGTAGTCTGCTACAAGGATGCGGACAAAAGAACATGTATGTGGTGGATTGGTCAACCGCAACACCAAGCACTTGTCTACTAGCAAAGAGAAGTAGAATCAAGTCAAGTTAGTCGTGGGCACAAGAAGCCGAGTCACCTGAATTTCAAAACTATTAAAAAACTTGCAAGAAGTAATCTTGTAGAAGGACTTCGGACTCGATATCAAGAAGGAGAGTGTATGTGATGCATGCCGGATGGGAAAGCAAATCAAATCATCATTCGGAGAAAAGACATGTCCATCTTCAACAAGAATATTACACCCGCTACATATGGATCTATTTTGTCTGTTGAACCAGCTAGCATAAGTGGAAAGAAATACACCTTGGTGGTAGTAGATGACTACTCAAGATACACATGGACAATTTTCATGTGTAAGAAGAAAGAAACCCTGCAGTAAACTACTACCACGGTGATGAAGATAATCTAAAATGAGAAGAGTCAAACCATTATCAAAATAAGATCTCGATGGAGGAACCGAGTTTGTCAATGGTATAATAACTCGAGTATTGTGTTGAAAATGGTATTGGTCATGAATTATCGTAGCAAGGACTCCACAGCAGAATGGAGTTGCGAAAGAAGGAACAGAACTCTCAAAGAAGCATAAAGAATGACCATGTTAGTCAAGCAGGGTCGCGCTAAAAGATTTTGGGTCAAGCAATAAACACAAAGATGCTATACTCAAAATAGATGCATGATAAAAGACCGTGACAAAGACTCCCCATGAGATTTGGACAGGGAAAAAGCCAAATGTTGCATATTTTAGAATATTTGGATGCAAATGCTTCATCCATAACAATGGCGAAGACAATTTAAAAGCTTTTGATGCTAAAGTTGATGAAGGTATGTTTTTGGGATACTCAAAGCAAAGCCTCTGAGTGCTCAACAATAGGACAATGGTTACGGAAGAATCCATCCATGTGGTGTTTGATGAGCCCAATGTAAATGGAGAAGACATTGAAGAGTCACGGTGTTGAATCACCTACCATGCGAAAAGTCCCTATGTTGAAGTCAAGCGGAATTATAAACCCGGATGAAGATGAGATAGTTGAGTCTCAAAGACAATGGGAAATATACAACAAAGTGATGATGAGAGAGTGATCAAAATAACACAGTGCAAGACGATGAATCCGGCTAACTTACTCGAACACGATGTAAGGTGGTGAGAGATCATCCACGTAACTAATCATTGGAGATGTAAGAGAATGTGTGAAAACCAGATCCAATTCAACAAGAAGCTATGTTCACTTGTTTTTATCTCACAAATAGAGCCAAAAGATGTGTCACAAGCATTGGATGACACACATTGGATTCAAGCCATGCAAGAAGAGTCAATTAGTTTGAAAGAAACAAAGTGTGGGAATTGGTTCAAAGACCTACCCATCAAAATGTTATTGGCACTAAATGGGTGTTAAAAAACAAGATGAATGAGGAAGGATCGGTGGTAAGAAACAAAGCAAGATTGGTAGCCAAAGGGTATTGCAAGAAGAAGGAATAGATTTTGATGAAACTTTTGCTCCAGTGGCAAGATTGGAGGCCATAAGAATGTTTCTTGCATATCTGCTCACAAGAAATTCATTGTATATCAAATGGATGTAAAGAGTGCATTCCTTAATGGGTTATTGGAGGAAGAAGTGTATGTTGAACAACCTCCAGGATTTGAGCAGAAGACTCTTGGAGATAAAGTATACAAACTCAAGAAAGCTTTATATGGATTGAAACATGCACCAAGAGCATGGTATGATACATTATCACAATTCGATCGAGAACGGATTCACAAAAGGCAAAGTGGATAGAACCCTCTTCAGAATTCAAGATGGGAAGAGTATACTGCTTGTCCAAATATATGTGGATGACATCATCTTTGGATCCACAAACAAAGAGTTGTGTGATAAATTCTCAAATCTCATGCAAAGCAAATTTGAAATGAGCATGATGGGAGAGCGACATTCTTCCTTGGACTCCAAGTAAAAAATTTGAAGGTTTCGTAAGTCGACAAAATACACCAGAGATTTAATAAATAAATTTGGTATGGAAGAGAAGTCTTCGTGAAAATACCAATGAATACATCGGTCAAAATGGATATGGATACGGATGTCAAGCCTCGTGGATCAAACAAGATCTGAGCACTTGTTGGATCATTGCTCTATCTCACAAAGAAGTAGGCGGACATCACCTTTGTAGGTGTATGTGCAAGATTTCAATCGCTCCAAAAGAAAGCCACATGACGAGCCAAAAGAATCTTGAGATATTTGAAAGGAAGCCAATAAGTTGGCTTATGAAATCCTAAGGAAGGTGGATTCAAGCTAATTGGTTACTCGGACTCACGACTATCTTTGGATGTAGAGTTGACAAAAAAAGCACCTCGGTACATGCCAAATGCTTGAAATAGGCTAATTTCCTGGTTTAGCAAGAAGCAAAATTCAATAGCCACCTCCCAAACGAGAATACACATAGCTGCAGGGGCAGCCTGTTGTGCACAAGTCTTATGGATGAGACAACACCGGTGAGAGACTATGAAGTTGAAGAAAAGGAAATTCCAATTATGTGTGACAATACAAGTGCTATTGCAATCACTCGAGAATCTGTCCGCACTCAAGAACAAAGCACATTGATGTCGATATCACTTCATAAGAGATCATGTAGAGAAGAAGGATATCACCTTGGAATATGTCTCAACCGAGCAAGTTAGGCGATATATTCACAAAACCATTATGTGAATCAAGATTTGAAGAACTCAAACATGAATTAGGGTTAATTGAGTGAATCGACACTAAGACTCAAAGAAAAGAGATGGAACATGAAAATATGAAAAGAGTTGAACCATCGAATCGGCTAAGTGAATCACCAGTATCGGAGAATCAATTTGCATCGAGTTAGTGACGTTTTGAAAGTACCTATGTGCAAAAAGAGAAGAGTTAAATCGGCTAAGGAGTAAGTTGAAACATTTATGAGCAAAATGACAAAAACACAGTCGTTTTACTAAGCGGGAATGTTTTTAAGAATGACGTCAAGATAATTATGACGTGTATAGTCAAAACCCGCACACCAAGCTTATGATTGGATATAAATCTTTGCCGCATTAAATGCAAGAAATTAAATGTTAATCGCGTGCAAAATCGAGCCGTTGATCTTGATCAAATTTCAAAAACCACCCGCACGCCCTTTCATAACCCATACATATACCATTTTGTCCGATTTTCTCTCACTTTACCAAAATGCTTTCATCTCTCTCAAGAGCAAAGAAAGCATTTTTACTCTCAAAACCCTACAAATCTTCAAAGCTTATTTTTCAAAGTTTCATTCGGTAAATCTTTGAGAAATGGCATCTACGCACGACTTCGTCAAGTTGGGAAAGCAAATCCACATGGGATCTTTGTGGATTTCGAGGTCATGATCAAACAAGGGTCGACGAAACCCTTGTGAAGAAGATATCGAAAAGTTGGAGAAATCGGGATCAAACCCTTTTTGTCGATGGAGTTTCGGATGACCTACGTGGAGAAGGTCGCATAGTTCTATGTGAATCTTTGAAGTTCACGATGAGGGCATCAAGTTCTCTGTTCACGGGAAAGTTTTCACCACACGCCAAGGATCCGCGAACACTGCTCGTTGTCGGCGGAAGGAGTGCCGGAGGTTTATGAAGCGATGTTAACCTGGCCTTTGCATGTGGGGAAGTAGCCAAACCCGACTTTTGCCGCAAAGGTTGTCTATACGGTGATAATAAGAAGTCAGTCAAGGAGGATTACCACAAGTCGTTAGACATTGTTGCCAAATGCATAGATATCAAGTTTGGAAGCTTTAATCACCGTCCAAAACCAAGTTGATCGTGAATGGCCGCGATCATGGAGGAGAAAAAGGTGAACTGTCCGAGTTTGTATACGGACATCGCGCAGAATATTGGGAATAAATCCTTCAAGAAGGATGGTTCGTTTGGAGGATCTTTGGGATATGGCCTGGTGATTGGCCGGATGATGGAAGTAAAGGAGTCCCTCTTCGACATGGAAAGGCGTTCCATGTAAACAAGAAAATGTTCCGATCAAACCTTTCCGGAGCACGATGAAGAAAACATATGCCAAGAGGGTCGATACGAGTGAGTGGGGAATCGCTAGCCCTGAAGAAACAACTGTCTCCTCCCCTGAGAAGAAGGTTGCCCCCTGCAGCCTACAAAGAAGATCGTTGCCCGCAAAGAAAGAAAAAGAAAACAAAAGATGCACCGCCCGCAGCGCAGTAAATGTGGAGAAGGAACCTCAAATACCTTCTCCAGGTTGTCAAGAAAAGGAGGACTAACAAGTCTAGAAAGCCGCCTCCTCGAGAAAAAAGACAAAAGACGCACCCTCGCCTGGAGGACTCGGAGGAACCGCATCCAAACCAGAAATTCCTCGGTAAGGACCAAAAGGAGAAGACTTTTCAAGCGATCGAGCTTGAGAAAACAAGTGAGTCCGCCACTCACCGGTGGATGCATCACGGAGACAATCGAGAAGTAGAGTCTCCGAAACTATTGATGAAACAACCAAGTCACAAGCCAAGCCAATCACAGAGGCAAATTGAAGACACATTGTAGTCGAGCAATTTGAGACACAAGAAGAGCCGAGAAAGCAAACTCTCCTGTTGATTGGGTTGTATCCCCCCGCAATGCACATCGCTGAGGTGTCGAGCACGAAAGATTGCTACCTTCAATCCCTAAGAACGAGGGACAATAATGAGATAATGATGAAGAAGATGATGACGTGATGATCCTATCCCCACCATATCCGGACATCCAAAATCGCCTGCGAGAATGGAGAAATGGAAGTTCGAGTCGATCCAGGGAACAATTCCAAAGACCGGAGTTTATTGAAGAAGAAGAAGAATGTTGAATTTTCTCGGATTGACCATGTGGTCCAAGCAATGGATGAAGAAAATCGCATGATATCTTGCAGATCTTCAAATTGCAACCAAGCAGTAGATCGCGAAGGTTCAAGCTCGTGAGAAAGCCAAGATCGCCCTCTAACAGAACCACCGATCATACTCATCCACACCTTGATATCTTTGTCGAGAGAGCGATGAGGATCACGGACCCCCTTCGCTTCATCAAGAATTGGAGATGCAAAGAAGCCATGCGGGAATCCAGGATCCTAAATGAGCAACGGTGATGGAAGGCCCTGGGGAATCTTCCAAATCACGGTGGAGATTGATCCTATGGGAGTGGTGCGGCAATTGCAACCGTTGTTGCCGCCACCACTTCCCCACTCAGAAGAAGGTGTTAAGAGAATTGGCGATGAAACCGGGAACTTGGGGACCCAAGTCGAGCTAACCCCGATGAAGGTGTCTTACCACCGCCCAACTACTGAACACTCAAAGGGAACAAATAGGGAGTCTGAGACGAGTGACCCCAATCCAAGTCACTCGGCTAGTGTGCCGGTTGAGGGGAAACTCCCTCCACTGCAGAAGGACGGAGGATCTTTGCGGTGACTCCACAACGAATCTTGGAGGCGAAGTGGAGAAAGAAAAACAAATGGATACACAAAGACAAGTTGTCATCTGAAGAGGCTCGAGACAATTGAGTCTGTCTCGGTGAAGTGCCACCGCTTTGAAGGCCAATGACGACGCGCGATGCAAGAGAGGCACAGATGGGCGCCCGGGAGTTAACACTGGGCAATGAAAGTGCAATCCATGGTGTTGAGACTCGGTGGATGCCACCCAAGACCCTAAGGTAGTTGAATCGGTCGAAGGGATTGTCCAAGGCCTCGCTGCAGCTTGAGATTGCAGGAGGTAATGAAGGCCAACGAGAGGTTGAGACTTAGGGGGTAAAGAGACGGAAGCACGTAACATCCCTCCTACTATCATTGATCCATCCGAAAAGAAGATAAGTGGCCTTCACGATTCCCAAGACAATCCCGATGTAACCTTTCCGGGATCTCGAAGGTGAAGACGGTTTGAGTCATCCCCTTGCCGATCCAAAAGACTCAGCTGAGGATGTTCTCCCAAGCACGAGTAAGTCCGACCTTAAGGCTACTCGCCAAACCTTTACTTTTGATGATGAGCCACCCATGCAAATCTCATCATCGTCCGATGACGCTATCGATACGGCCGAGGACCGATCAACTCATATGGAAAAACCAGCTGAGACCGAAGCTGTTGAGACATGGGCTCAGCCACCGGGTCAATACCCCAACAGACCACGGCTAAAACACAATCAAGCAAGCAGCTACCCAAGTCGCAGTAAACGACACAACCGGGCACATCACAGGCACGAGTTACCATTGAACATATTCCGTTGTTCGTGATGATCCATTCAAGAATCGTTCCCTTTCTCTCTGGAGCTGCCTGATCTTCTTGAAGAATCAGCCACAGATCAACAACGTTTCCATAGACCTGATCCCGTCATTCCAACAGACACCATCGTCCCAACAGATTTTGACTTTGACGTTGCTTGGCCGCCATCCGAGAAGTAGTGATTGAGGTTCGAGAAGTTTTCAAGGCCATATTTGCGAGAGATAGAGAAGATGGAAAGGCACCAGGCCTCATGGACATGAGACTCGATAACCGAGATGCCGTCGATTGCCGTCTGCGTGGAATAATTGTCGGGATCCAGGAATGGTGGCAACAACAAAGCAGACAATGCGTGTGGAACAAGTTCGGTACTTCGAACATTGTTCAATAAAATGCTAGTCGGAGCGCCGATAATCCGACATGAAAAGGAGGATGCAGAAAATATTGTGAGAATGCATACCTCACATAACACGTAAATGGAGTGCTGCGTGAATTTCATCGCAAAGAGCTTTTGCGCGTAGAGGAGAACATGGAGAAGAAATTCACCTCCTCTCGGCCGAATCGAAGCAAGCAGTGGCGAGAATCGAAAGCCACTCGCCGAATTCCGCAAAGATACTCCGCAGCCAGATTCAAGCATAACTCGCTATCGATCGCTTGGACTTCATGATTCTTTGGCATGTTTCAGGGGTTCCTCTCTCCTTTGATGATGCCAAAAAGGGGAAGAGGAATACCTAAAAGACGTTAAAAGGATCCGTCGAGAAAGAAGAAGGACGAAACGAAAGCTGTGAAGGAGAAGACGGTTGAGGAACAGAGAAAGAGAAGAAAGGAAAATCTGTTGGGGAAGGTTCGAAAGACATGACTCACGATGATTGCAAAAACCCTCAACAAGGATTAGTCACGGTGATATCATCAGCAAACTCCCGATGACTCGCGCTCCAACACCGTAGTACCCATGGTGAAAAAAGAGGAAGATAGTAGAAGCGGGGATGAAAGAGGTGGAAGGAAAGATGGATGCCCGAGTAATGAATATCTTTGAAACAATATGGAGGCATTCCAAAGGCAGAGACACCGATGTCATCTCGGCGTTGGAGGCGAGCCGAGATCGGTCGATGAATTCAAAACGCCGGAGTCCGAGGGCTACTTGAAAATATGTCCATGACCTAAGCCTGGGATTCGTATGCAACATTTGGCTTTCTGTTGGGAAATTAATTTTTAGATTTTGATGAATGCCATGTAAAACTTAGAATAGAAAGTTGGCACCCCATTTTCCCCGTAATTTACCTTTGTAATAGATAGGCTGGTCGAGTGAGTTAAGTCGTTATGCCTGAACATGCAAGAAGTCAACCGGAGACTAGAAGGAAGACTCCGCTATAAGGCGGTGAGTGTAGCAAGGAAGAAAAGACAGAACTCGATGAAGGTGCGGTGAGCAAAGTGTCGGTCAAGTCAACTCAAGATAGCCAAGTCTCAAGTTGATGTGACAGATGAGTCATCCAATAAACCGTGAGAAGAAGAAGGACGCCTTGAAAGAGAAGACACCGAGGAACAAAGAACATAGAAGAAAGGAAAATCTATTGAGGGGAAGGTTCGAAAGACATGACTCGATGATTGCAAAACGCTCGAGTCCGAGGACTACTTCAAAAATATGTCCATGACCCAAGCCTGGGATTCGTATTGGGAAAAAGGCCTCAAGCTATGTGAAGAAGGCGACAGTGAGCGAGACTCACCGGGCGGTCACTCTCATCGGGTCACCCTCACCTTGGTCACTGTTTGGGAAGAAGAAAGGCCCCAAAGACAATACACACCCGAGAGGCGGATGAAGAAACGGTGGTGGAGGAAGAGGTTTGACCTAGACCCTACCCAAAAATATTGAATACGTAGATCCAGGGAAGAAAGGAGAGGATCTATTGGGCTAGACTTGATGCCATAACCAACATACAAGTAGCCAAGAACAATCCGAGTATGTGAAGAGAATCGAAGAAGAAAATAGAAGACAAACTCAATTTGTGGGAAGAAAGGCAAGAAAGAAAAAGAAGAGATGAAGTCGCGAGGAAAAGCATATGAGAAAAAGAAAAGCGGTGAAGAAGAGAAGAAGAAAAAGATCGAAGAAGACAGAGCCGATGAGGAAAGAAGGAGGCAACGAAGGAGATGAAGTGTTGCCCACCCCTTCATGTATTTTACCATGTAAATGCATTTGCATGTAAGTCTTCCGTACATTGAATAAAATTGTATAATTTCTATACTTGCGTAGATATAGAATAACATGATTACCTTAAGCTCTAATTAAGCTCGATACACTTTGTAAACAATTTGTGTAAAGAACTAGAATGCTATGATCAATAAAAAATTGATTCTACACATACATTCCGTGATTCTACATTTTCTCGTGACGTATCTTTGCTATTTAATTGTTGAATGCATGTTTTAAGTTTTGGCATCATCAAAAAGGGGAAATTGTTGGGAAATTAATTTTTAGATTTTGATGAATGCCATGTAAAACTTAGAATAGAAAGTTGGCACCCCATTTTCCCGTAATTTGCCTTTGTAATAGATAGGTGGTCGAAGTGAGTTAAGTCGGCCTATGCCTGAACATGCAAGAAGTCAACTAGAGACTAGAAGGAAGACCGTTGTAAAGCGGTTGAGTGTAGCAAGGAAGAAAAGACAGAACTCGATCAAGGTGCGGTGAGCAAAGTGGTAGTCAAGTCAACTCAAGATAGCCAAGTCTCAAGTTGATGTGACGGATGAGTCATCCAATAATTGGAAGTCGACTCAAGTCATCCGGGGAAATCAAGGAAATGCGGTCAAGTCGAGACAATGAAAGAGATCCGTTGCACGTAAGTCAAGAAAATTACTTAAACAAGTAATACTCCCATATCTTGTCTTTCTTAAAGTGCTCGGTCCCGGAAGCGTGCAAAAGGAATAAACCAATGGAAGAAGCACTGTCGAACTCGAGAACTACGAAAAGTTGAAGACTCATTCAATACAAGGAAATGTCAATTCCAAGGATCGCAACAAGACAAGTCAGCGACCACAAGTGTCTTTTGAAAATTAACCTATCTCTTCAACGGGCAAATTTTCAAAAGAACACTATATAAGGCGAGGAATCACCTTGAGAAAAGGGTTACCTTGATTACGAGAAAACCAAGATACAAGCAAGAAAGCAATATCTATAACCTGAAATATTCTCAAGTCAATTAAGCTCAATCCTCAAGCCTACATTACGAAGGAAATCAATCCAACACTCACTGTGAAGGAAAGACGACTTCAATCGGTTGAAGAGGAAACCTTTGGAGAATCAAGGGGCCTACATTCCACAAAGGATTGTAGAAAGGTTCAAGGTCGAACCAGTCTCAAGTTTTAGAGGGCTTCGTGATCAAATCCAAGAAGCTTGAGCAAGTGGGTCTGTAGTAGCAAAGGCACCGCCCTGTGAAGAAGTCGAGTCGTACAAGAAGCTTTTGTGTGACCAAGGCATCTCAGATCGAGTCCCAAAGGATCAAGTCACTGTGTGTGATCAAGACTTGCATGATCCGGGTGATAACCACTTTGTACATTGATCAATACTTAGTCGATTCCTCCAGGAGTTGGAGAAGAGAGGAGTAGAAGAATTACCCCATATTCGAACCTCTATAAAATTTATTGTGTCACTTACATTTCAAAGACTTTAATTCTCGCATATCATTTTGATATCTCATTGATAAATTTGTTGTCCATCCGATAATTAACAAAGTGCTATAATCAAGTATTAAAACAAACTTAAACCAAGATTCAAGGGTGTTAAGTCTTCCACTGAAAACATATCACAATCGAGTTAAGTTTTAGTCAAAACAATTTGAGTTATTCTATCAATCGGCTCGCTCGTTCAGTGCGTTGAGTGGCTAACTCTTTGATCAACTAACTTAGTAGTCAATCAAGGACTTAGTTGTGAAGCATTAACTCAACGTCTTAAAAGGACTAAATCGAAAAGTTGGTAAGGTTTATTCAACCCCTTCTAAACCTTACACTCACACCCCTTGGGACCTACACTTGGTTATTTTTCTTAAAAACACTTTGAAATGGCTTATAACCAAGTCCCAATTTGGAATGCTCACCTCTTTGTGCATCTAAAATTTTTGTGACTTTATCCGTGCTTATGTTGAAACGATGCACATCATTTTTCAAACATTCAATATCTTTTGTGAGCAATTCCTTTTCGGTTTCAGGAGAGTGAACTCTAGTAAAGAGTAAGTGTATGAGCTTTGTCTAGAGATTCATAAGAGGTAAAGAAATTTTCTTTTTCAACCTTAAGCCCTTTATGCTCCTTTTTCAAATTTTTGTATTTAACAATTAAATTTTGAAACTCAATTTGCAATTCATCAAAATCACATTGCAAATCATCAACTATGGAGAAGTAGAAGAATTAGAGCGTACCTCATTATTTTCATCGTCTATGGCCATGAGACCATGTTCGATCTCTCCTTCCTCGTCGGTTGTTTCGAGTAGTTTATCCCACGTTTTGACCTCCGCATTTAGAGCCTTCTTTTTCGTGAAAGTCTTTTCTTTTGTTCCTCTTCATCAAGTTTTGGGCAATCGGCAATGAAGTGCCGGGTTTCCGCATTTAAAGCAAGCATTATCTCTTGGTTTTCTTGCTTTATTTTTATTCACAAATTTTGCAAATTTTCGAACAAGTGTGGCGTCTCATCATCATCATCATTATCATAGTATGCATTATTAGAAGAAGAAGCAAGACCTTTAGGAATAATTTGCATACCCGATTGATTTATGGATGGTTTGGAATTTTTCCTCTCCTCGAGATAAACTTCATAGATGAGGAGGTTTCAATAAGCTCGTCAAACTTGAGTGTCTCAAGATTTTGTGCCTCCGTGATTGCCGTCACTTTTTCGGACCATGAGGCGGGAAGAGCATTCAATACCTTAGTCACCTTGTCTTCTTCTTCGGAGATGACTTTACCGAGGGCCACAAGAGGATTGACAATATTGTCAAGCCTTTCCACCATCTTGAGATGCTTTCACCATCATGCATGTTAAAGTTTTCAAAATCTTTAACAAGCATGATCTTTTTGCTTGCTTGACCTTCTTGGTCCCTTCATAGATTGTCTCCAATTTTTCCCAAATCTCATGTGCCGACCTTATGCCTCTTATGCGATTGTACTCGGTGGAGGTAAGAGAACAAATCTGCAAAATATTTAAGGCCATACCGTTTAGGAGAAAGCCTTTTTGTCGTTTTCATCGAACTCCTTGAAAGGTTTAGGAGCCGAGGTGCCATCCTCCGATTTCTTGGTTGGTTGATCAACTCCTTCAATGACCACATTCCAAATGTCGAACCCGCACCCTTGTAGGAAGCACTCCATACGGTCTTTCCAAAATGCGTAGTTGTTGGCGTCGAATAGTGGTGGCTTATTGGTGGAGCGCGGTTGTGAGATAAGCATCATTTGTAGCCATGGATCTTTCCTCTTTACTGAACGAGCTAGCCAAAGAGTTTGGCTCGATACCACTTTTAGTCCAGTGGCTACAATAATCTAGAGAGGGGGCGAATAGATTATCTCGGTTTTTCACATTTTGCCCTCTTTTTCAAAAATTCAAGCAAAGACGAAATGCTAAGTGCGGAAACTAAATAGCACACTTCGATTTAAAGAGGTTCAACCCACCTAGGGCCTAATCCTCTACCACCCCAAAGATATCCAGGGATGGATTTCAAAAAAAGAAAAAAAAATTATTAATTACCAAAATTAATAATACAACACCTTGAGAATTACCACAACCCTCTTGCAACACCTTGAGGATTACCACAACCCTCTTACACCACTTGAGGATTACCACAACCCTCTTACAACACCTTTGAAGATTACCACAACCTTCAAACACCTATCACCTAGATCACCCAAGTGTATTCTTACCACAAGAATACTCACAAGGATGTCTTGTGTTGAATGATGACCAAAAATCAAAATTACAACTCAATGATGAATGATACAATATGAGTACAAGTATAATCAAGAATTGAAAGCCTAGACCTCAAAATTGTGCAAGTGAAAGTGCTAAGGCTAATACAACAAGATATATGAAAGTGTTTGCTTGTTTGCTCTTTCTTGTGTAGAGTGTTTTTTTTGTTGCTTGAATGAAGCCTCTATTTATAGGAGAGGTCTTGGCTTTGATTTCCGGACATAGGCTCCTCGGGGGAGTGATTTGCTACAAAAGAAACCATTTAAAATCATCAAAATAATCGTTAGAAATCAATCCCACAAAATAGGGAAAAGCATGTCGAAAATGCAACAGATAGTTTGTTGATAAAACAGGGTGCGATCGGTCGCCAGAGATAAGATTGAAAGTGAATTTTGTGATTTTTACACGGGGAGATCGGTCGGAGGGTGCGGCCGGCCGCCCTAGACCATGCCGGTTGGGGTATTTAAAATACTTAAACAGAGAAGACAGCTTCAAGAGGGCACTCCAGTGCACGGCCGCAGGGTCGAGTCACGCTCCTCATCGGTCGACCACCGGGTCGTCGGCCGCTCTCCCTCCTTTTTTTTTTACGTCCCATTTTCTGTTTCAAAACTCAACTCAGTACGGGTTGCCCTATAGGGACGGCCGAGCCGAACTGAAACAAATGTGTTGTCCAATTTTTTATCGAAAATAAACTCCAAAAAATACTCCGAAAAATAGTAAAAATATTTTAAATCGATCGGAAGTATTTAGACAACCTTTAGGGATATTGTTTTGGTTTAAAAACCCATTTGAACAAAATCATCAAAATCATGATAAAAACATTTATCTAAAAAATCATGCCCAAAATACATGCAAAATTCACACTAAACAGTGTTGTGGACTGATTTTACACTATAATGGAATGACCTAACTTTTTTCGGGTACAAATTACCTCAAGTCGAAATATTTAAAAATCCTTATCTAATATTCAACATCATGCATTTGTACATTTTAATGTTGAACATTCTACAATACCAACAATGGATGGGGTTGTGGGTTGTTGTGGTTGTACTGATGATTCATTATTAACAGAAACTAAAAAGTGAATATGTAAATTCTTTTACAATAGTGGACTAGATTTCGACGCCATCGATAATTTGGTTCCCTAGATCTACGAAATTTATTTTGAAAGGTTTGAATGTACGAGACAAATGACTTATGCGGTTTTATTGAAAAAGAAATTTCAAAAATGGAATACAAATAGATAGTTTTGAATGTTTGTCAACCAAATTTATTTGTCCAGTGTATGTCGAGCAATCATCATGATATTAAAGTTGCAATCGGCACTGGAGGTTGTGATTGCCACAACCAATAACCCCTTGTTCTAATGTTTATATAGCAACAACCCACAACCTCTTCCATTGTTGATATTGTTGAAGGATGGCCACAACAACCAATAATCCCAAAAATGGACGGCCAAGATGAGTGAAAAGTAGGTTTAATTGCATTTGGGCTGAGGTTCATTGTGTTGGGCATGGGAGAATTGAAAATTGGGCCAAATACTAACAATTTTAATCAACACTGGATGATATTATTGGTTGTTACAATCAAAACCTCCAGTATTGATTATAACTTTAATATCATGATGATTGATCGACATACACTGGACAAATGAATTTGGTTGACAAACATTTAAAACTATGTGTTTGTATCATCTCCACATACAACTTGATTTGCATATAATCTAAATTATCTTCATATATCCCAGACAAGACATGGATATAGTAAGTAGAAGCTTGTACCCGTATAGTGTATGTTGAGCAATCATCATGTTATTAAAGTTATAATTAGCACTAGAAGAGGTTATTGGTTGTTACAAATACAACCTCCAGTGTTGATTGCAGCTTTAATATCATGATGATTGCTTGACATACACTGGACAAATAAATTTCGTAATATACGGACAATATAATAACATACACTAAAATGTAAATTCATGAATTGAAATACTTTTTTAAATTATTTTCTCTCATTTGGGCCCCCAACTCAACTACTATGCAGAAAAGAGCTAGCAATATAAATGACTAATAATATCATTATAAAACTACGTGTGGACCATCCTCCCGCGGCCCAACCAAGGGTACCCTACTTGCGTCCCCTTGTGTCCGCCAAGAAGTATCTCACCCCAAGTTCATAATATTGGTACTCACATATGGACCATCCTCTTGTGACCCACCGAGAAAGACATCTCTCATCTAGCCATGTGTTCACCAGGAAGTATCCCACATGTTTTACCTAAACATAATTATGCACACGTGTATATGTAGTTTCCATACATCTAATATGCTAACTTATCCTTTACAGAAGCTAAGGCGGTGCAAGGTGTTATATATAAATCATTTACTGTGTTATATAAATTATGAAAATACAATAGAACACAGATGTTTCGTTTTGATACTAAACCAACATTATTGTCGTAAACAAACACAGGTGTTTCTAAGGCTAAAGTTTGCTCCCAAAAACACATTTTAAAACATCGGTGTGCATAAAGGTACATGTGTTAAATCACATGTCATTTTTGATGCTATATATATAAAATTGTAAATTAAAAGCTCCATATAATTTGAAATTGTTATTGACGGTTCAAGGAAATCTTATTGTTTGCAAATCTTTCATTATTGTTTGCAAACACGTTCTCGTTAGGTCGTCCATGTTTTAATGACCAAAGAATTATAACAGGCAAACCTTTCAGAGGCTAATAGTTAATTTACAAAAACACAATTCAAAACATATGTGTGTATAGGCCGTTTCTTTTTGAACAGTCAAACAGTCAAACTGGTATGTTTTCTCTCCTTTGTTGAGAGTTTCGTTTTCTCTCCTTTGTTGAGAGTTTCGAATTTCTCTTTTATTTATTCTGTCAGATTTTTTCAAATCTTATTCTGGTTTTTAAGAATTTCTCCTGCTGCTTGAAAACATTCCTTGCAATCATCATCATGGAAGAAAATATGGCGGCACTAACTATTGACGAGGATGAGGAACTGGTTCTTGAACCAGATGGTGTCTCCGATAAATCAGAATTTACTGAATTCTGCTTGATTGGCCGTTTCTTAACCGATCGAGAAATCAGATTTAATCCTATGAGGCATCGGATGGCAAGCATATGGAGGCCAGGCAAGGGCATATGTATTCGCGAATTATCAGATCAACTATATCTATTCCAATTTTTTCACCAACTAGATCTGAAAAGAGTTGTGGATGGTGGTCCTTGGACTTTTGATTCACACTTATTGATTATTCATCACCTTCAACGTGGAGAGATACCATTGAATATACCACTTTACCATATCCATGTTTGGGTGCAAATATATGATCTGCCAGTGGGGTATATGTCGACTGCAGTTGGGAAACAACTCGGAAACTTTATTGGCCAGTTCTTAGAATATGATGCCAAAAACAATGATGGCGTCTGGAGGAATTATATGAGAGTTAGAGTTCGCATGGATGTCAGGATACCGCTTAAAAGATGGAAGAAGATAAAACTCAGTGGTGGTGGAACTAGCCTAGTCCGATTCAAATATGAATTCCAAACATACTTCTGTCATATTTGTGGTATACTTGGACATGGTGATTCTTATTGTCCAAATAATTATTCCCATGGTGATGGCGAGATCAAGAAGGAATGGGGAAATTGGCTGAAGGCTACTTCACGAAAGCCGGCGGGATTGGGCGGCGAACGGTGGCTACGCGACAACAGAGAAGACACACAGGGGGATAATTATGGTAAAGCAAACAATCAGGCGGAAAATACGGGATCAATCCTGAGCATCATGGGAGAAAAAGGAGACCAAATAAAATTTGATTCTGTTTCCTTATCCAAAAAGTCAACTTCTTCGGTTATTTTCCATAAAGGCGGGAAGGTTCAAATTGCTACGGACTCAAATATGGGCCTCGGCCCAATGGATATTATTTCTGAAGAGGAACAAGAGCTGGACCTTAATGAGAAAACTAAAAGAAAGAGGGTTTTAAATATGGGAAAGCAGCTTGAGAAAATCACACAGGCTACAGAGGTGGAGTTGGGAGACATAAACAATAAGCTCACTGGGGCTCAATCCAGCAACTCAGAAGAATCGGCCGGGTCTGTTCACGGACCGCGCCGGGAACAATGATTGGCATTAGCTGGAACTGTCGTGGGCTTGGCAACCCACGAGCAGTGTTAGCCTTAAAAATCTTATTAAGGCGCGTAGGCCACATTTTATTTTTCTTATTGAAACTCTTGTTAATTCTACTAGAATAGATGAAATAAAGACTTTGCTTGGCTTTGATAGTTGTTTTACAGTTGATTGTGTAGGGCGAAGTGGTGGGCTTGCCCTATATTGGAATAAATCTATTAATGTAAATTTGTTGAGTTACTCTCGATTTCATATTGATGTCAGTTTGATGGATGAATCTGCTCATACTTGGCGATGTACTTTTTATTATGGACAACCAGATAGAACCTATAGACACCTCTCTTGGAACCTACTTCGTGACTTGAGCAGGAGGTCTATGCTTCCATGGTGTGTTATAGGTGATTGTAATGACATTCTCAGTCCGCTTGATAAAAATGGTTCTGTTCCACACCTGAATGTTTAATGCGCGGATTTAGAAATGCACTGACGGACTGTGGGTTATTTGACTTGAACTTGGAGGGTAATCGATTCACTTGGGAGAGAGGTAGAGGGACTGCGTTTGTCGAGGAAAGATTAGATAGATGTTTGGTTACATCGGCATGGATGGATTTGTTTCGCAAGCTCGTCTCCGCTGCCTCACTTCTTCCGTATCGGACCATCAACCAATTGAGTTGTCTACCTGTCAACAAAGCAGAATGCAAGTTAAGCCAAGGTTCAGGTTTGAGAACTCTTGGCTACTGGAGAAAGAATTCCAAATTATGGTTCAAGAAGTTCTTAGTGAGAGACAACATTCTAGCTTGCTGGATAGACTTGGGAAATGTATTGAATGTATGAATCAATAGGGTCAAAATTTTAGACGACAATTTGCAAATAAAATTCATAAAGTAAAAGTAGACTTATCTCATGCTATGATGTCAGATTCGCCAGCTGCAAGTAACAGGGTAATTGAACTTCGAAAATCATTAAATATGTTACTTCGTGAAGAGGAAATATATTGGAAGCAGCGTGCGAAAAACTTTTGGCTAAAAGAAGGTGATAAAAATAGTCGGTATTTCCATGTGTCAGCCTCAGCACGGAAAAAAGCCAATCATATTGATCGCCTTCAAACTGATAATGGTACGTGGGTTGATGATGAAAGAGAAGTGGGTAAAGTTGCTGTGGATTATTTTTCGGGGCTGTTCTCCACTGATGATGATACCTCAACCATTCCGGATGTGTCATACGTGGAAAATCGAGTTTCTGGAAATATCAACGCTATGCTAACTGCACCGTTCTCATTGGAAGAATTTCGTATAGCAGCTTTTCAGATGCACCCTCATAAAGCACCGGGGCCCGATGGATTAAATCCCGCTTTTTTCCAGAACTTCTGGACTGAGCTTGGATCGGATATATTTTCTTATTGTGTACATTGCCTTGACGCAGGTGTCTTCCCAAGTGTTATGAGTGAAACTAGAATTGTCTTAATTCCGAAAAAGGACAACCCAACGAGCATGCGTGATCTTCGTCCTATATCTCTCTGCAATGTAATCTATAGAGTTCTTGCAAAAGTCCTTGCCAATAGACTCAAACACACATTACAAGAACTGATTTCTGAGGAACAGTCGGCTTTTGTGCCTGGCCGATCTATTATAGATAATGTAATTGTGGCGTTTGAAGCAATTCATAGCATGCGACGTAGAACTCAGGGCCAAAGAGGTGATATTGCTTTCAAAATTGACATCAGTAAGGCATATGACAGAATAAAGTGGTCTTATCTGAAAGCTATTTTAATCCAATTGGGATTTCATCCTAAATGGGTTGGATGGATTATGCTATGTGTTTCTTCGGTTCGATATTTGATTTCAGTGAATGGCGAGGATGTGGGAGTTGTATCTCCAATGAGAGGGTTACGACAGGGAGATCCGCTTTCTCCCTACTTGTTTATACTTTGTGCAGAAGGCCTCTCAAGCTTAATTAAAAAAGCAGAAGCAAATGGGTCTATACATGGCGTACGGATTTGTAGAGGGTCTCCAAGTATTTCTCATTTGTTATTCGCGGATGATAGTTTTTTATTTTTTAGAGCAAATGAAGAGGAATGTGAGGTGATGATGAATATTCTTGCCCTTTATGAAAGAGATTCTGGCCAAGCCATAAACTTTGGTAAATCAGGCCTCTTTTTTAGTCACAATGTCAATCCTGAATCACAAAGCTTATTCCGGCAAATATTAGGCGTCAACAATAACCTGGACACCGGAAGATATTTGGGGTTACCATCGTTGATCGGGAAGAATAAGCGACAAATTTTTAGTTACTTGCGGGAAAGATTATGGCAACGGCTTTTCGGACGTCAAAATAGATATTTATCTCAAGCCGGAAAAGAAGTTTTTATTAAATCAGTGGCCCAATCTATACCCTCATATTGTATGAACACCTTCTTAATGCCTATCTCGGTGTGTGAAGAACTTCAGAAAATTATGAATTCTTTTTGGTGGGGATCGAAACAAAATGGGACGAAGAGTATTCATTGGTCATCCTGGGACAGATTGTGTTGGAGAAAAGAAGTTGGAGGGATGGGTTTTAGACATCTATACTCATTCAACCTGGCAATGTTAGGGAAACAAGTATGGAATCTTATTAGGAAACCTCATGCTCTGTCCAGTCGCGTTCTCCAAGCAAAATATTTTCCAAGAGGGACGGTACTCTCAGCTCAATTGGGTCATAACCCGAGCTTTATTTGGAGGAGCATTTGGAAGGCGATCTCAATACTTGTGGATGGATATAGATGGCTAATTGGTCCCGGAACCTCTATAAATGTTTGGTCTGACCCATGGCTGCCGAATGACAATGGTTTTTGCCGTCTACTAGCATTCCGGAAGGCTTCGAACACTTAATGGTCAGCGATTTGTTTATTCCGGGTTGTAACCAGTGGGATGTTGAACTTTTGGAGGATATATTTGAGCGCGAAGATATAGATAGGGTCCTTGGCCTACCAGCGGGAAACAATAATGAGAATGATGTTTTGATCTGGCATTTCGACTCTAAAGGGGTGTATTCGGTCAAGTCGGGATATAGATGCATTGCGTCGAAATTATTACATGATGCACACCCTCCAGAAGAGGTTGATTGGCGAGGGATCTGGAAATTACACATTCCACCTAAGGTAAAGATTTTTCTCTGGCGTGCTTGCTGCAATTTTTTGCCTCATCGTGATCGGCTTTTTGCGAGAGGATTGAATATACAAAATACATGTGTGTTGTGTGGTACCTTGGGGGAGCATCTTCTTCATCTTTTTGTGGACTGCCCGTTTGCGTTAGAGTGTTGGAACTATCTGCAATTGCCCCTTACTCACATCAATATGGATGATTTTTCTACATGGTTGTGTAAAATGCTAGAGACGTGTGAAATGGGTCAACAAGAAGAGGTTTGTATGGCACTTTGGGCAATATGGACACAAAGAAATAACTTGCTGTGGAATGGAAATGAGATAGTTGCAGCACAATGCATAAGAATGAGCATGGAATTTCTACATAAATGGCAGTGGGCAAACAAAGCAGAAATGGGGCAGAATTCTGGTACTAAAAAATGGTTGAGCCCTGATAATGGGCAATTAAAAATTAATTTAGATGCTGCAATTGATTTGGAGGCAGGTAAGGTGGGTTTTGGATGGGTAGTTCGCGACCACAATGGAACAGCTATTACGTGTGTTTCGCAGCAACATATCGGAAAATGGACGGCTCGAATAGCAGAAGCGATGTGTCTCAAAGAGGTTCTAAGCTGGATCAAAAACTCCTCTCTTAGCAATGTGATAATTGAAAGTGATGCTAAGGTCGTCATTGACAGCCTAAATCAATTTGTCTCGGACTTATCTGAGTTTGGATGCATTATTCGTGCTTGCAAAGAACTGGTTAGGGAGTGCCAAAACATTGTGGTTACCTTTGTTAATAGGCAAGCTAATGCGGTTGCGCATTGTTTGGCCCGAGCAGCTCGTTATCAAGCTGGAGCTTTTGTATGGCAGGAGCCTCCCCATTTTGTGGAGCACCTCTTGGCCTTTGATGTAAACTCCTTGGTTTAATGAAATTTCATATTTTCCTCAAAAAAAAAAAAAACATATGTGTGTATAAAAGGTACATGTGTTAAATGACATGTCATTTTTAATGCTATATAAAATTATAAATTAAACGCTCCATATAATTTGAAATCATTATTAACGGTCCAAGGAAATATTATTGTTTGAAAATCCTTCATTAGATACCTGTGTTAAATCACATGTCATTTTCAATGCTATATAAAATTATAAATTACGCTCCATATAATTAAAAATTGTTATTAACGGTTCTAGGAAATCTTATTATTGATGGAAGAAATTAAGAAGTTTTCCCTTCTTTTAAATAGGTAGACACAGGTGTTTTTATTGATGATTATGTGAAACATTTACCACAACCAAACCATGTGTTTGGAAGGCGTTAAGTTTTGAAAAAGATTGCCCTTATGGAAAATACAAAAAAACACGGGTGTTTCTAAGGATCAAGTTTGCTCCCAAAAAGACATTTTAAAACATCGGCGGCGTGTATAAAGGTACGTGTTAAATCACATGTTATTTTTAATGCTATATAAAATTGTAAATTAAACGCTCCATATAATTTGAAATTATTGTTAACGGTTCAAGGAAATCGTATTATTTGCAAATCCTTCATTATTGTTTGCAAACATGTATCTTTGCCCACCAACCACCGATAATAATCACTGCTCCGACAAGGCTCCGCCGCTCTCTCTCGCCTCACTTCCCAACTTCACAAACCACTTCTCCGTCGCTCTCTTTCTTGCTTCACTCTCTCTCTGCCTCACCACCGCTCCGTCGCTCTCTTGCCTCACTCTCTCCCACCAACCACCGATAATCAAACCACTACTCCGGCTCTCTTTTTAGAAATCATTTGTATTTATTAGTCTTATACCACAAAAAAGAAAGATGGGTTGGTCTTTGGATTAAATAAGCCCATATAAGCTTTCAATAATTCTATGGTTCAACTAGGAATATGGGATAATTAATTTTAATTAATTGGACCAAGTTTTTGATTTATTGATTTATAAAAAAAATATTTGACTTATTTTTTAATGTTGTTATGGATAAATTATTTTGTAGGAAATATTGATATATAAAAAACGTATTATATCCAATATCAATTTCTCATTTGTCATATATCACAAATAGTGTGATATTATTTTTATTATAATTCTTATTTTTACTTATTATATAAAGATATATATATTTTTTAAACACTAGATAATAAATAAAATTTATTTTGCAGTAAGCACATCATTACGAATATGGGAAATTATCATTTGACATGATTTTTTGGCCATAGCCCCAATTATCTCTATGATTGTTGATCTAACGAATGATGAAAATTTTCCTTCGCTAATGTGTTACTCTATAATTAAAGTCATTTTAAAAAAAAAAACTATTTATATAATAATTGTTTTTGGGTGGGTAATCATGATTTATTACTTTGTATTGTGTAATCCATATTTTTTCATCTTTACTTTTTAATTTTGATACATTTCACTCATTAACCTTTTTGGGTGTTTTAATTCAAACTCCATGCATCACACGTCTATGTCCGTTATATATCACAATCTATTCCGATCTAGGCCACAAATAACTCTACAATCCAATTGACGTTGGACAAAAATCCTTCTAAAAGTGATATTAGTGTCATGGAAAAAAACAAAAGAAAATTTGATAGATATTTGTGTGTATCTCAATGTAATAATATTTGAATCTTTACATTATTCGAATATTGTTTTTGTAGTGGCTTTAATTTTTTAAAGTTTTTGCGTAATAATTAATATGAAAATATCGAGTTAAAGTGTTTTTCATTGAAATTGAGCTTGTTTGAATTCATATTATTAAGTTTAAACTATTTTTTATTAGAAACACCTCATTTATATAAAAATAATATTTGACTTAGTTTTTTAATGTTGTTATGGATAAATTATTTTGTAGAAAATATTGATTTATAAAAATGTATTATATCCAAAGCATCAATTTCTCGGTTGTCGATGTCCACAAATAATGTGATATTATTTTTATTATAATTCTTATTTTTACTTATTATATAGAGATATGTATATTTAGAACCCTAGATAATAAATAAAATTTATTTACTGATAAGCACATCATTACGAAAATGGGAAGTTATATGTTGACATGATTTTTATCGGTCATAACCCCAATTATCTCTATGATTGTTGATCTAACGAATGATGAAAATTTTCATTTACTAATGTGTTACTCTATAGTTAAATTCATTTTAAAAAATATTTTTATTTATGTAATAAGTTTTTTTTGAGTGGGTAATCATAATTTATTACTTTATTTGTGTAATCCATATTTTATCATCTTCACTTTTTAATTTTTAAACATTTTACTCATTAACCTTTTTGTATGTTTTAATTCAAACTTTGTGCATCACACGTCTATGTCCGTTATATATCACAATCTAATCAATTCTCGGCCATAAATAACTCTACAATTCAATTGACGACGAACGAAAATTCTCCTAAAAGTGATGTTAGTGTCATGGAGAAAAACAAAAGGAAATTTGATAGATATTTGTCTGTATCTCAATGTAATAATATTTTAATCTTTTACAGTAGTAAAATTGTTATTTTTCCTGGGGAAAAAATTATTGTAGGACTAAAATCGTAAGCTTCAAAAAGTCGCAGGACTAATATTGCAACACTCCTATAGATATGACACCAATTTTGCAATTTACCCTTGTGTTTATTAAGAATCCAATGAGTATGCAGATACAATTTCAACAGAAAATATGGTTCGACTTTTAAAACATGGCTTATAATATGTTTTCAAAATAGTCAGCATCATCCAAACTAGTTGAACTAGTTAGTTTAACCATTATTCTGCTAAGCTCATTTATAATTTTTATAACAAATATCTTGTTGAGGATTTTTAGTTTAGAACCTTTTTTAAATTGAGTAGATCTCTTGAGGACCATTTTATGGATCCTCTACGTAAAACGAATCCATCCGCCACCCCAACCCACCTACCCCGGTCCCCAGCCCCCAGCCGCCCTAGCCCAACCCACCTGTTTATTTAAAAAAAAATAAGCATCAAAGACGTGTGGGGAATTGAACCCACGACTTATACTGGACTTAAGGTGGTGTTCTATCACTACACTACTACTAGTGCTCGTTGTGCAATTTCATAATAACAATGTATATAAACTCATTCATAAATACGCCCAGTAATTAAAAAAATTTAAAAACGCCTATAAATGTAAAGGCTAATAATCGAACCCAAGTCTATTAAAAAAACATGATACATTATCTTAATAAATGGATACTTATAAAAGTGTTACTTTAACTACATCATATTTATTTTTTATTTTTTCTCTTTTTTGTTCCTAGTTTGTGACTGTATTAAGAAATCTGATATTTTATCTCAACAAACGAATACTTTTACTTATAAAAGTGTTACTTTAACTATATCATATTTATTTTTTATTTTTCCTTCTTTCCTTCATTTCTAATTTGTGACTATATTAAAAAACATGATACTTGATCTCAAAAATAGATACTTTAACGTATAAACGTGTTACTTTAATGTTATATATATATATATATATATATATATATATATATTTATTGTAATATATTCATAATTTATGACTATATTAAAAAATATGTTATTTTATCTCATAAAACAAATATTTTTACTTATAAAAGTATTACTTTAACTCTATCATATTTATTATTCATCTTTCTTTGTATTTATTATTAAAAATGTAATACTTTATTTAAAATACGATATTTTTACTCTTAAAACATAATATTTTGTCTCAAAAATATATATTTTTACTCATAAAAGTGTTACTTTAACTCTAATATATTTATTTGTCCTTCAATGTAATGTAATCATAATCTGTGGCTATATTTAAAAATATGATACTTTATCTAAAATAACCGATATCTTTTCTCATAAAAACATTTTTAATCGGGGAAGAAAAACAGAAACTTTGTTATATATATATATATATATATATATATATATATAGGGGATCAAGTGAGACAGTATGTCTCTAAAGGTGAGACACAATGATGGACTAATCTCAACCATTCCCACTATTATTCAATGGGTGTGATTTAATGGATAAAAATATATTAAAACATTAATTTAATCAACATAAGGGTAATAGGGTAAATAACATAACAAGGTAGTTATAAGAATGAAATCAAATCTCTTTTCTCTCATCCATCTCTCAAATCTCACGTCTCTCTCTCTCTCTCTCTCTCTCTCTCTCTCTCTCTCTCTCTCTCACACACACACACACACATACACACACGTCTCTCTCCATCTCTCCTCTCTTTCTCGTTCCTCCATTAACGCAAATGGAAGAACTCGAATCGTGAAAAAAATAGTGAAGAAGATGCAATTTATGTTTCAAATGAAAAACAATGACGAAGAACGAACTCGTTTATATTCAACCTACACTTTATAAAGCGATTTTATAGAGAGAAAAAATTGTGAAGAAGAAGATGATTTCTATTCCAAATGAAACAACCATGAATAAGACGATGCATCGTAGACATCAATGGAGAACTCGAAACCTGACCATTAAAATAAACTCTTAAAAACTATAATTTTCACAAATAAGACGATGCATAGATACTTAATGAAATGATGTATAAATACTTATGAAACGTTGCATATATAATTATGAAACGATGCATATATCTGTAGGATATTACATATTTGAAAATATGCAACAAAAATCAACTAAATATGCATTATATGAAAACTATCTATGCAGCGTAAAAAACTAATATGTAGTATAACAAAAGATAACCAACTATGCAAGACGTCATAAACTATGCAACAAAATCAACTAACTATGCATTATCTAGAAATCATCTATGCGATTAGTGTGTAATAACTAAATATGCGAGACATTATGTAACATCCCATTTTCATAATTTCCAAAAGCAACATCACATTTTCATAACTAAATATGCATTATATTGAACCTATTTATGCAATGTAGAATAACTAAATATGCGAAGACGTTATATTCAATTCTCGTATTATTTTTCGTAAAACAAAGTGCCAATAAACAACTAAATATGCATTATTTGATGTCTAATTATGCATAGAAGAACTCTAACTATGTTGTAAGATAAAAATATTTGGAAAGAAAGCAGGTTCCTTAAATTCCGCCACAAAATCCGTAGTTTCAATCTCGGCCCATAAAACCCCTTTGGGACCACTAATTTGACTTACAAAATTACCACCTTACCCTTAAATCGGAAATCGGGTAAATAAAAAAAAAAAACTGAATTAATCACATCCCTTCATTTTTTAAAATCAATGGGTGAGATGAGTCCACACTGTCTCACCTAGGGAAGGTGGTCTCATTTGAACCAAATCCTATATATATATATATATATATGGGGGGAGGATCAAGTGAGACCGGTGTCTCAGGTGAGACACAATGGACTAATCTCAACCATCCACCACTATTATTCAATGGGTGTGATTTAATGGATAAAAAATATATTAAAACATTAATTTAATCAACATAAAGGTAATAGGGTAAAATAACATAACAAGGTAGTTATAAGAATGGAATCAAATCTCTTTCTCTCTCATCCATCTCTCAAATCTCACTTCTCTCTCTCTCTCTCTCTCTCTCTCTCTCTCTCTCACACACACACACACACACACACGTCTCTCTCCATCTCTCCCCTCTTTCTCGGTTCCTCCATTAACGCAAATGGAAGAACTCGAACCGTGAAAAAACATAGTGAAGAATATGCAATTTATGTTTCAAATGAAAAACAACGACGAAGAATCGAACTCGTTTATATTCAACCTACACTTTATAAACTCGATTTTATAGAGAAAAAAATTGTGAAGAAGAAGATGATTTCTATTCCAAATGAAACAACCATGAATAAGACGATGCATCATCTGTGTAGACATCAATGGAGAACTCGAAAGCCCGACCATTAAAATAAACTCTTAAAAGCGTAATTTTCACGAATAAGGCGATGCATAGATACTTATGACATGATGTATAAATACTTATGAAACGTTGCATATATAATTATGAAACGATGCATATATCTGTAGGATATTACATATTTGAAAATATGCAACAAAAATCAACTAAATATGCATTATCCAAAACTATCTATGCGGCGTAAAAAAAACTAATATGTAGTACGGTATAACCAACTATGCAAGACGTCATAAACTATGCAACAAAATCAACTAACTATGCATTATCTAGAAACCATCTATGCAGTGTGGAATAACTAAATACGAGACATTATGTAACATCCCATTTTCATAATTTCCAAAAGCAACATCACATTTTCATAATTAAATATGCATTATATTGAACCTATTTATGCGAGTGTATAATAACTAAATACGCGAAGACGTTATATTCAATTTTGTATTGTTTTCGTAAAACAAAGTGCAATAAAACAACTAAATATGCATTATTTGATGTCTAATTATGCGATAGAAGAACCCTAACTATCTTTGTAAAATAAAAATATTTGGAAAGAAACAGGTTCTTAAATTCCGCCACAAAATCCGTGAGTTTCAATCTCACCCATAAAACCATTTGGGACCACTAATTTGACTTACAAAATTACCACCTTACCCTTAAATTGGCGGAAATCAGGTAATTAAAAAAAACCGAATTAATCACATCTCTTCATTTTTTAAGATCAATGGGTAAGATGAGTCCCATTGTCTCACCAGGGAGGGTGGTCTCATTTGAACAAATCCTATATATATATATATATATATATATATATATATATTCATAATTTGTACTATATTAAAAAATATGTTACTTTATCTCAAAAAAACAAAGTAATACTTTTACTTATAAAAGTATTCTTTAACTCTATCATATTTATTATTCATCTTTCTTTGTATTTATTATTAAAAATATAATACTTTATTTATAAAATGGATATTTTTATTCTTAAAACATGATATTTTGTCTCAAAAAATATATATTTATACTCATAAATGTGTTATTTTAACTCTAATATATTTATTTTTTTCAATGTAATGTAATCATAATTTGTGGCTATATTAAAAAATATAATACTTTATCTAAAACAACCGATCTTTTTCTCGGAAATTGTTACTTTTAACAAGGGAAGAAAAACAAAAACGAGAAAAAAAAAAAAAAAAAGTGGTGGCATTGACCATGGATCTGGTCAACAAGATTCAGGGAGGGACCAGTCATGGGTGATAGGATCCATCTTATGGATTGAGACCAGAAGACGGCCCTATATAAATTTTGCCTTTAAATTTGTGGGATAAACTCATAAGGCACAAATCATGTACATTGAGCTCTGAGATTTCTGTTCCATAATCAAATGATTGCTTTTTATTGACAAATGCAAAGACGGCAAAATGTGGTTTTATTAATTAATAATCAATTATGAGGAATAAAATTCACAAAGCTCAAAGTTATAGGATAAGCAAACTGCTTGCTGTCAAACATGCATCTCTATGCATACTCTACAAAAAGGAAATACAAATAAATGAAAAGTTTCCAGAAAAAAGAGAAGAAATAAAAAAAAAAGGGGGAAAATATTTGTTTCAACTCTTGGCTTCATCCTACACCTTAGCTAGTCTACCTCTCTTGGAACTTTATATCCAGTGTAAGGAAAACAATTAAATCAAAAAAAAAAAAATTAAAGCCAAATGTAAACTACAAAAAGGAAGCTAGATGCCTCTTGAGTCTTGTGTATCTTTAATCATCGGAGGAATTTGGTGTTCTAACGAATCGTCCCTGCAACATCATAAACAACAATAAATAGATTAGATAAAAAATCACATAGTTTATTTATCCCGATTTTATATATGTTATGGAATTAAATCTTAATTGAGAACTAATTTAATATTTTCGCAGTGGTGTCATGTTATTTTAAATAATTAAATTTTGCTTTGAAACAAATATATTTTTAAAAGAAAAAAAGAAAAGAACCAGAAGAAAATAAAAAGATTAATCAATTGTTATTTTTTTATGCGAAGAGGTGTATGCTAGTAATGGTAGTCACGATGCAAACCTTCATTCTGGGCCGTCGATCAGCGTTGACTTTTCGGACTTGGTATCTGATTTTCTTAGAGAAAAGGCGGGTACGGCGTTTCTCCTTGTAGCGAAGCACACTAGCCTCTCTAATTCCTCCGTTGTCCGAGAACAAGTCTATCTGCGCCAACCTCGCCTGCACCCAACCAATCATAATAAACTTCATTATAATCATTCTTTCCCAAATCCCAACATAGTTGGAAACTTGTTTACATAATTTACTTCCCTTAGTAAAACTCCATGTTGTACAAATATGCAAGGACAAGAATGTGTCTTTTTAAATACTATAGTATAAAATAAGTATTGATGCATCTAAAACCGGCTTAATATTTTAATATTTACAATAATCCACACATGTAAGTACGCTTAACTCAATCAATAAAATATTATTTTGTAATTATTTCAAATTAGAGATCAAAATTGGCCTGACCCAAACTGCATTTTTGTTGGTCCAACTAGGTTATTTCAAGTGGATTCTCATTTGTTGGTCTGGTTTGGGCCTCAAAGTCAATGACTCGATGGAATTTTTAGGTCCAAATTTTCTCTTTGGACTGGTGGGGCTGTACAGACTCGATCCATTTAACAACTCTGATTCGAATGTATCATTTGAAAAAGTGCCGCCACAAATGTTGTTTTTTCCGAAGAAAATAAATATGCAACTTGACTTGGAAAGAGTTCATTTACACCAAATTAAAGAATTAAACATGTTTGTTAAAGCCAATTAATTTTTTGTATTTCAAAATATGCAACTAACTATGAAATTTATCGGTAAGTATTTCTAAAAGAAATGTCACAGATAAAAATAAACTTTTCTAACTAAAAAGGAAAATAGAGAAAGGGTCCCCCCAACCATAGTAGCACACTAGATGAAGCACCCACTTGCAATAATGAAGTTTATCAATGAGTGAACATTGATTGCAGACTATGAAATTCAATGAAGAAAATGAAACAAAGGAAAAAGGAGCATAAAGCAATTTTTTTTTTAAGAAAAAAAAACTTATAATAATGCATGATTGACCCATTTAATAATAATAATTGATATAAAAAAAGATAATTTTACATCACATGCCACACGTGCCATGCCACCAAGCAGACCGTTAACGGTATTAACTAAGTTTAATTCACTTAAACAAAACATTTATATTTTCCAGGCGGGAGATGAGATTGATTACATACTTGCACATCATTTCCGGTGGGTTCAGATCCCGGAGTGTCGCCGGAAAACGGCGAGGCCTTATCGGACCACGCATCCAAAACGCTGTCGTAGTTCAATTTCAAGAGCAGCCCCACATTTGGTTGAGGCACAGACTCCTCGCTAGGCGATTGAAGGCCCAAATTCTCTCTCTCTGGTTCAACAATGGAGATTGAATTCTCATTCTCCTTGCCGGAATCCGAATTCTTAATTTCCACCTTCTTTTTCTTCTTCTTCTCAGCCGGAGTTTTCGAGATCTTCGGAGTTACATCAAGCACATTTACGCTAGGGAACCTCCACCAATCACCTTCGTCAACATTTCTCATCGCTCTCATCTCTTTTCTCATCCCATACCCAAATTCAAACCCTAAACCTACCGGATAACCGTAGCAAAACCCGTTCAGCTGCATAGTGTTGACGTTGTAAGTACTGGAATTTTCGATCGATTCATTTTCAATCCCCAAATTCCCCATGATGCTATCAATCCCCTCCCCAATTTCCTCATCGAGAATCGATTCGGCATCGAAATCCTCTTGATAATCGTCGCAGATTTCGGAAATGTTCCCCTGTGAATTAATCTCCCCTGGGCTCTGACACGGCTTTTCGAACGGATTAAACCCTAATTTCGGCTCGATAGAGAAAGTGGGCCTTTGTGCAGGGTGTAGTAAATATCCCGAGGTATCGATTACTTGGAAAGGCATAAGCAGGTCCGATGGCTCAAATGAGAAAGGGTTCTTGTTTTCGAGTGATTTTGTGAATTTGCAGGGCTTAGTGAGGTGTTTGGTGGGAAATATTTTGGGATAAGCTGTTGAAAGAATGGCTGCTGCTTCATTGTAAGTCTGATTAGGCCTTTTTCGTGGAGTCCGAGGTTTTCTAGTGGAGATGATTGCAAGAGGGCAATTGCTGGATTCAGAGAGAGTGGAAGATGGAGAAGATGAATTGTTTGAAATCCAAGAAGTTGATGATGGGGATTTAATCATCTCAAGGTCTAATGACTCTAATCTGTAAGCTCTCCCACCTCCACTTAAACAAGAAGACATTGTTTGTTAAAAAAAAAAAATCTATCAAGAAAGCTAATAAAAGTAGCTTTTTCAGGTTTCAGAGTTGGAAAAATACAACTCAAAACTTGAATTTTTCAAGAATTGAACCAATAGTGATGCATGGTCTGAAGAGTACTATTACACTAATTGCCAAAATTGCACCTGATTGGCAAATAAGATGTCAAAACAAGAAAGTTGGGAAATCAGGAGGCAGAGTAACAAAGAATTGGAAAATCAGCAGTTGATTGGTCTGTGTTTTCTGAGAACTGAGAGTTTGAAAAAGTAAAAGGATTTCAAAGGGACAAAGAACCCTAAACCCTGATAGAATCAATCAAAATCTTGGAGTAATAAAAAATTGAAAAAGTGGGTAAAAGCCAAAATATCACAGCACTATTTTATACTAGGAGAAACTCTACCAGGACCCTTTTCAAGGGAAGAACTCTTAAAGGAAAAAAACTACCTTGAAGTTATCAAAACATGAATGAAAGTGTCTTTCATGCATGGAAAAAACATCATAGACTTCTCCAAAAGATAAATCCCAGAAAAGCAAAGTTTCTTTCACCAAAATGAGTAAAGGCAGTATAGGCATTTACTCCAAGGTAGAATGCTAAAACAGAGTTTTTCAATCTGTTTCACCAATGAGTAACCAGGTGGCTTAGCAGGCGCCACCACATGTGATTGTGGGGTGGAGGTCGAGGGTCAAATCCAATCGCTCCATCAAATGTTTGTGGGGTGGAGGTCGAGGGTTTTTATCATCGCTCCATCAAATTGCTCCGGGGCATATACGATCTCAGTGAAGATTTGGTGGGAACTCATCTTGAATAAGATCCGTGTGGGTTCGATTCGGGAGAGATCGTTATTAGTAGATTGGGGGTCGAACATAATTGTTCTCTTTACGCAGGAGGATCACAGACGTCAACAGACCCGTCGGAACACATTTTAGAGTGTCGTGCACATCCATGGTTTTCTTCATGGCAGCAAATGAAGCGGAAATTCTTGTCTCGGCGTAGTCGGATAAGCGCAGCAGTTCTGAGTTTGAGCTTATCAAAAAAAAAAAAAAAAAAAAAAAAAAAAAAAAAAAAAAAAGGGGATTTTTTTTTCTTGAGAGAAGTATGAAATATCTAAGAACTGGGAAATGTCTGAATAAAAGGGAATTTCAAGACTCCAAATGATCTGTATTTATATTTAGTTTGAAAATAGAGATAAATTTGGGGTGATAGCGATAGCAAGCATGTTGGGTACAGTGAGTCACGGGAGAGGTAAGATAAAAGGTTGGGATTTTGGTGGTGATTACTCTACATATAGCAAAAAAAAAACACAGTACACACACTATTTTATCTCTTTCTCTCACTAAAATTAGATGGAGGCAGGGGTATGGAGATGATAACAGAGGAACGGACAAGTTTTGGCTTCTGCAGTTTTGAGTGATGGACCACATTCTTTTCTTTCTACCTGTCTTTGCACTTTTAGCAGTACAAAAAAATATAATTTAATATTACCACAAGACCCCTACCTTTTCAACTCTAATTTTTCTTAATTTTAAATTAATGCCCTTTGACCTTTGCATTTACTTTAATCATTGTTTATGTCGTTGAAATGCATTCATAAGCTCTATTTCTCATGTAGGGAATTGTTTTTTTTTTTTAATTTTCGAGTTTCTTTTGTTTTATTACTAAAAATGGAAAAAAATTGTCGCATAATGTTCTTGCCCACTTTTAAAAAGGATTATTATTAGACGGTACATATGTTGTTAGATAATTATAATTTATAAATGGGCATAATTTCACCATTTACCACAAGTTTTTGTCATAATTGTAAGTTGTACAATAATGCGTTTGGAGTTGTCATGACTCAATTAATTTCACCGTTCTAGGTGAAATATTGAACTACATTGGATAAAAAGAATTTCATGAACTTTTTGTCAAAAGATTATTTATAAAAGAGATCTATCCAAAGTTTTTTTTTATTAAATATCTTGGGAGGGGATTAGTGATGAGAATCGAACCCTGGACATCATGTTTGAATTTGAAAGTTTTAACCACTTGAATACTATCTGATCCCCGAATTACCCAAAAGATTTTTTCTGCTTTTTGCCATTTTCTTTTCAACCTTTTTCAATATGTTTATAAATAAATGAGCAAAAAATTGCTCATGAAATATCATTGTTTTTTTATACAGAATATAAAAAGATATATTCTTATTAAAAAGGAAGAAAAAAAAAAACAAGTAGCCTATTTTAAATAAAAGCCAAACGGATTTTCATGTTCCCCATTTTATACTACTAAAAAGGGCACTTGTGTAACTAGTGTATTAATCCAACTCCTAATCACGGCCATGCATAGATTTCCTGATTGAATTTTTACTAGATTTATCTTTAAGAGGTGTAATATGCTACCCATTCCCATTCCAACTGCAAGATTTCATTGATGGAGAAGCCCCTTATCTGCTGAGGTGGCACAAGATCATTGGCAATGGGGATTTTTCGTGCTGACGTGGACTGCTCTTTATTGGTTGGTGGATTTTCACGAGTATCTAGAGAAAAAAGGGAGGTGGGATTTGGATGGTGCAATGATTTGAAGGTGTTTTTGGTGTGTTGTGGCTCATTGTTTGTGGCACAAAGCAATCATACGTTAGCCTATTTTTGTTCATTGGATTGTGATTAGAATAAGTGACTAGTCTTATTAAGCTTTGGAATATTGCATGGAGACCCCTTCAATTTTTTATTTTTTATTTTTTATTTTTTTGGTCTTGTATATATTTTGAGAAAATTGCTTTTATTTCAAAATAATAATGTGGTTTTTCTTCAAGATTATGCTTGTGAATCATGTTCTTAAACCGAATGGTGAATAGGATTATTAAAATAAGAGATTGCTCTATGTTTTTTTTAAATAGAAATGTTTTGAGGAAGAATGTTGAGAAGATAATTTCAAAAGACTTAAATTTTAGGTGGATTTGAAATTTGACCATAATGAAATAATAATTCAAAATAGTAAAAAAATCTGAAGTTCATTGCAATATAAAATTAGCAATCACCTGATTTATTATTATAAATTTAAATTTCTTAATTCTCAAAATGATATCCAAGCACATTCTGAAAAATAGTCAATAATTCATTTATCGTAGATTTCTCTCTTTTACATTTCCAAGGTGATTGACCATTTTCGGTTGACACTTGTTCATTTATTGTCCTAAGATGAATTTTATATATTTTATTTCAATATGATGATTTAAAAGATGCGAATATATGTATTTTTATTGATATATAATTAGAATATCTATATGAGATATCGACTATCAAGTATGTAAAATATTTCTTTTTTTTTTTTTTTTCTGAAAAAAAGAGGTATGTAGAAAAATTAAAGCATAGATGTACACACACATATATAAAATAAGCCGCTTCTTAAAATAATATGTTGGATTTTTTCCACTTTTTGCGATTCTTATAAAAAATAATAAAAATATGTGTATAAATAAGAAGTGATAAATATTTGGTATTTTATTATTTTTATATAGTTAACTTTATTTGAATAATCACTTTTATGATATAAATTAACTTTCCAAATCATGACGTATCTTGAATTAATTATTATATTTAATTATCTTTCCCTTTTCCTAAAAAATTTAATAACCTTTTTGGATCCATTTTTGAAATATAATATATCAAATTAATTATTTTTTTACGATCTTGATTTGACATCTATATTGCATTTATAAATAACAAAGACATAATAAATAAAAATAAATAAGAAATGTTTACTCATCATTTTGTAATTTATAATGGTCTTTAAAAATTATGCATTTGAGCTATTAGACATCAATTTGTATATTCATGTATTTGGCTATTTGTGATAACATAAATTTTATTATTAAGGCTTAGCCTATTTCTTAATAATTATAATTAAATTGATTATATTCAATAAAAATGTTTAATTTAATTGAAGAAAAAATCTCAAAATACGTATTCATGTTAATAGAAATTATTTTTATAATTTATCAACGTATTTTGATATTCATGTTTCAAAGTTATACAGATTAGAATTATATATGAATTTATCTGTTTTGTAATTTTTTATATGTGTATATATAAAAATAAAATTAGTTTTTATTTTTTAAAATATTTTATTTTCTCTTAAAATTGTATTGCTAAATATAAAACATGATTTTTGTTTAATTCCTTTAATAATTTTGATAATTGAAATTTGAAATGAATTTATTCTTGATTGCATTGAAAATATAGTTTATTAAATATTCAACATTGGGTAGTAAAAAAATCAATATTGGGCGAGTTAAAATATTTTTCAAACTTTTACTTTCTTATAGATAAATATGTTCTATAAATAGATACAATTCATATTCACACAACCAAATATTTCATATTTAAAGAGATCTTTTTATAGTTTATAATAATTTATTTTTTATTGTTTAACCGTATGGTTTATAATCAAATTAATTACATTTATATTTTAATTATTTTTAAAATTTTAAACTTTTTGCAATCACTATTTTTTTAAACATAGATAACATAAATCCATAATTTGTAAAATAAAGAATAAGAAATGTTCTATAAATAGATACAATCCATATTCACACAACTAAATATTTCATATTTAAAGAGATATTTTATAGTTTATAATAATTTATTTTTATTTTTTAACCGTATAATTTATAATCAAATTAATTACCTTTATATTTTAATTATTTTTGAAATTTTAAACTTTTTGCAATTACTATTTTTTTAAACATAGATAACATAATCCATAATTTGTAAAATAAAGAACAAGAACAAGTAAAAATAAAAATTCTTAGCTTTAGTTTTTAGTATTAATAAATAAAAAATTATAAATAAAATTAATATTAATAATATACGAGATATATATATATATTTAGGAATGAGGATGGAATGGAAAATCTCCGTTTTATCTAATCGGAATAGGAAGAGGGACAAGGATATAAATATTATTCTTGTCTCATCCCCGATTCTAGATAAGTGGAGAATCCATATCCTCAATTCTAGAAAAGCGGGGAATCTTCATCCCCACTCACATCTCTGAATTAACCAGGAGATTCACATCTCATTCTATTTGGTTATCAATGGGGATAGTTCGTCGGGAATGCTATCTTCTCTCTCTTCTCCCAAACCCAGGGTCGTGTCTCCATGACTTTTTAACGCTCTCCCGGCGTTGGGGTACAAGCCATGGGGTTATGATGTTTGCTCCTTTGCTACATCTTGTTCTCCGTTGGTTTTTCTCCTTTACGAATTCTCTCTTATGTCTTATGTGGATTTTGCGGTAAGGGTTTATTTTATGGATCCTTCGAATCTCTTACTTGGGATCGCCGCCATTTAACTCATCAAAGGTGGTCCTCCTAAGGTGGTTTCAATTGTGGTCCATCCTAAGGTGGTTCAATGTGGTCCCCTCCTATCCTTCAAAGGTCAATACTCGAGGCAACAATGTCCCCTCCCCAAAGTACGCGCTATAGGGGGTGATGACCCTAAAGCGCCGTCGCCATCTGTATGGAATCCCATCCAGGCCCCCTTGATGATTTGTTTCCAAAGATGCTCCCATTCTTTGGAATCTCTCCCCGGTGACATCCGATTATGAATCGAACCCGCGACATTCGGCTCATAATACTAAGGCTCAATCCCATTTTGGCCATTCTTTTGCTAAAATTGTTTGGTACTCAACACGATATGGATTTGACGACGCGGGCCCAAGGTGATTTTATAATATTTTCGCATGTGGTTCTTTGGTAAATCCCATTCTATCCCTAAACTTTGTTAGAAAGGGATGTTATTATTCGATTCACGATTGATGAAAACGCGTTTACCAACAACGTCTCGCCTGAATTTTCTTATTCATTGATTGGAAGAGTGATTTTGGGCAAGAAAGTAACAAACCATGGGTACTATGCTTCGCATAAACGCCTATCAGTTATGGGAATTAAAAATGATTGGAAACTAATCCCCTGGGTAAGGGATTTTTTTTTGTGTCAAGTTCTTGAACGCGCAGGATGAGCTCGAGCCCAAACACGTATTAATTAGGCACTCAATCAGGGAACTATTAGGCTCTCTTCATGGGTCCCGGATTTCAATCGCATACAAGGTACACACGTCGGTGGCAAGCGTTTGGGTCCGATCTTGAGCTCGGTTTGGAGTCTTGGGATCCTAATACCATCTTGGGGATCGCCCGGTGCGATTGGAAATCCGTCTGATTGATCAATGATCGCTGGCGGCTATCTAGGGCTTTCATTCGGGTATTAGTGGATAGATCTGTTAAACCGCTGTTGGAGGAGCACATCATGGTAGAACGGGTTGGCGGTGTTCCTTTGTGTCGATTCTTATGAGAAATTACGGAATTTTGTTCAAAATGCGGGTAACGGACATTCGACGATTTCTTGCCGTATTACTCCCACAGGGAACTCAACCTTGGCTGAAAGACGACGCGCATCTCGACCATGGGCGCCCCAAGACATCGGCACATCCGAATTCTATGCAATGGGGTCGTTTAAGGTCCGTAAAATTTATCGTCCGGTCTGCGGCAAAAGAAGAGGCAAGGCCTTTGACGGCTCCATGGAAAATGTGGGTCATCAAGGCCGTCTTAAGGAAGGTGAACCTTCTTCTTCACATATTCACACTAAGAATTCTTTTGATGTTTAAAGTGTCTTTGATTGGATGATGTGGAATGTGATAATACAAATTTGGAGCAAAAATTTGATAATGAGAATCGGATTATGGCAGCGGAATATATAATACTAGCAACACAGACAGAGCCAGTTAGTTCCTTATCAACCGCAGGAACAAATTTGGATGAACATGGACGGGCTAATTTGCAGCGTGGAATGAAAATAGTTTCAAATAACCTTCCTTTTAATGATTATGTCCTTAGCTCCAATGATCCTTACGAAGGGTTCAAGGCTATGGCCGTTCTTTGTCGAGGAAACGTTGGTCGAGATATGGCGGATGAAGACGATCAAGATGATGCGGACAAATTGGAAGCTTTAAAGAACAAGTTAGCGACTCTTCAATCTATTCGATTGTCATTCACTCAAGTGATTCGTCGGAAGCTATGAACACTATGGCAATTGTGGTTGGAGATCTTGGGCCGATATTCTGAGGATACATCGGACCATCAAGAGGATACTCAAGCACGTGCAACACAAAACACAGCCAATGTCCTTCGAAAATCATCTAGAAATAAAACGTCCATCATTTCGATTGAGATTTTAAGTTATTTCTGTTATTTGTTTTATGGGGTACTCTTTTTTTTTTTTTTTCCTATCAAAGGTTTTTCCCAATGGGTTTTATTTTGATAGGTTTTAACGAGACCCCTTTTTTAAAGCTAGTGCTTTGGCATAAAGATCACTATATTTTCTTTTTTAATAATATTTTGCATTTATTCAAAAAAAATGAATGAAATAGAATTCATAGAACTATTAGAAAAATATACATGTAACAGTAGAAAACATAAAACCTAATAGATATATATTCTATGTATCGCACGGGTAAAAGACTAGTGTATATATAGTAACGATTAGAGTTTTCTTTAGTATTTTAAAGAGAAGATGCCTTTTGAATTTTAATGATTGATTTCATTCCGGGAAAAATCCAATAAAGAGGAGTGTTTTTATATAAAATAAACTCAAATTGTGTGACAGTTTTTGAAAATATTTTGGCAAATCGGGAACAAAGAAGGAAATTGGGAGAAATATAAAGGGTTAATAAAAACACAACCCACCCTTTCATGATTCTTAACCAAAGCTACATTTCCTTCCGCTCTTTTTTACTTTGGGAAAAAATAGTGTGAAAAGTTTATTTTGAAAAACGAGAATTAATTTTGAGAATGTGATTGGATATAATATGAAAATATAGATAATGATAGTTGATGTAATGTTTTTTTTAGTATAATATTGATTAGATATGATTGATGATTTCAAAAATAAGAGAAAGTGAATAGTGTATTTGTGATATGATTGTATAATAGTGATAGTTGATGTGATATTTTTTTTTCTAAAATATAAATAGATATTATTGATTATTTGAAAAGTAAGAATAAATAAATAGTACATTTTTTGAAATTTTTTACAAATAATCGCACTTTCATCCAAAATTTTGTCCGGAATATGGTAGGAAGTAAAATTCTTATACATGCAAGCACTGCCTAACACTAGGTCCCCAATAGGAAACATGAAAGTTAATTAATGATGTTTGAAAGATGAAATTCAAAAACTTTGGGGCCATAATTTAATATGCTCAAAGACTACTCTTTGAAATTTTTATTCGGCAGTATATTCCAATATTTGCGTTGGTCCTGGAAACACATAGGTGGGTTTTCACTTTTGTCAGGGTTTAAGGATTTTTGGCTAAAGATATTTTGAAATATCTCAATTTCTCAGCATCTTGGGCATCGTAGATATTTAATTCTTTTTAATTTTTCTAATTTAACTGAAAAAATTTATTACATGACCTTGTTATATCTTATTAAAAATCTAACTTGTCCAATCTTAAATTAAGTAGTTTAATACTATTTATTATTATAAAAATGTTTATCTCATTAAGATTTGTTCATGTATATATACATTTACATATATAGTTCAACTTTTTCTAGTTGATTATATACTAGAAGTGTCTATAATATTTGTCTTCACATACAACTTCATCTATTTAAATGTTCCCAAAAAGTTCTACCCTGGCCTGTTTAAATGTCCCGTACAAATTTTATATGTTAACATATTTGTAAAAAAAATGAGGGAAAATCGTGTCATTTTTTGGCACGATTTGTTTTTTCAATCGGGCAAATACATGTGGGTTTGTGTTCTTCTCCATGAGAACTTAAATATCATAAATGATTTTGTAGTGAATAGAAATTAAAGCTCAAATTTAATAATTGAAATGAATGGGGAAGGCAAATTGACTTGTACTACATTGGAAAATCGAGAAAAATTGAACTTCTTAATATATGCACACCTCTTTGTAAGGTGTATGATTATAAAGAATAGAGGCTCGCTCTTTCTTGTGTGCATTGCACAGTGCAAATTATATAAAACGAAGTAGCTTTGCTTTGTGCTACCGATGTATTATGAAAAACAAACACTTTATAAGTATTCTCGAAGTACCCATATCTAGTGAGAGACTAACTGTTTTTAAGAAGATTGTGTTCACACAAGCCTCGATTTGTTGTTTGTTCTTTGAATAACACAAGAGAAACCGAAACAACTTCTAGGGTCAGATTTATTTATTTTCTGCAATTTACAATTATTTATTCCATTTATTTTGTACAATTTAATATTCACCGTTTATTTCTATTATATTTGAATATTACTACTAACAATATCTAAACATCCCAATCGAAGAACAAATTCTTACATTCTAGTATCCTCACTGTGTCACGTATAATGTGTGTCAGTATCATCCAATACTTATCACTTTTATACTTATACGGCCTGTATATTGACTATTATGAAGAAAAATAAAGGTTAGAAAAAGTTAAAAATAAAAAATAAAAAATGACAGGCTTAGTTTTGAAGAGTAAAAATCAAAAAATTGGGGGTATATATCCGGATCTAATCTTGGCCACAAAAGTAGTTGTCTCATGATTTTGTTTGCAATTGCCCTTATCACATTATAAAGAATGGGGTTGAAAAACATTGTAGCCTTTGATTTTTGGATAAACCCTAAATGTAGAACCTTCATGACTCGTGTGAATCACAAAATTATGGGCATTTATTGTGACTATCACAAGAAAATTAAAACAATAATAATAATTATTACAATGATGCTGCATTTAGTTGAACATTTTGGTATATGAAGTAATATAATAATACATTCTAGTTTTGGAAATAAAGATGAAATTTTCCAATGTCATTTAATTTACAACCATGTTTCATCAAGTTGTACTGCCACTGCAATAATACTTTTGTGCAAATTAATGTTGCCTCTAATTCAATGTCTAATTAGATATTTTGACATACATGGTACGAAATCATTTGATGTCGTAAAACTTTCATATCATAGGAATTGTTATCTTATTTCACAATTATTTCATATTATACGAAATCATTCGGTGTCGACTACTCTTCAGGCGGTGTTGATTTCTCTTCCACCGGTGTCGACTTCTCTTCGCTGGTGTCAACTAGTCTTCCACCGGTGTCGACTACCTTCGGCCGGAGTTGACTCCTCCTCCGCTTTGTGTTGGTATATTTTCCGTTTCCACAGTGTCGGTCACTATTCCGAGGCCATTGGTCCCTAGTATTCGAGCTCCTCTCCGACACCATTGGTCCCCTGGTCCACAGCGCCCTCTCGCCTACTCCCTTCATCCAGGTTCGGGATAGCGCGCCGTCACATCTCATTCGCGACCCATTCGGGCCCTCGATACTCAAGCGGTCCCGGCGAGAAGGAGTATTTGCGCTTCTTAGAATCTAATGAAGAGTAAGTATTAAATATTTTTGCATTTGTCTTGTCTTAGTATTAACATCTTATATTAGTGCAATGTCTTAATATTTGATGATCCAATTACGGGAGGACGTGGAGCTTATATCTTGTGTTGGAGCTCAATTTTTAAGAAGTTGGAGGATCCAACGATAAAGTTGGAGAATGATGTAAGTTTCTTAAATTTTTGTATTATTTAGTTGATTAATATTTTATTTATTTCACATTAATTAATATTAATTTCTTTTATTCTCGCAATGACATGTAAATGCTTACCACGGCCATATTACGATCCGATCCCTAGTTTCTTGGGTTTGTACCTAGTCTCAAGCGAGTTGGGAACTTATATGATTATATCTATGACATTCTCGGTTCGTTTATTTATTATGTGTCTCGCATTTTACTTTAAACTTAATAAACAATACTTGTTAATTCATAAAACTTTTCTATGTGTAGGATTCGATACAAAGATATATGGAATCGTATGCATGGTTCTAATCCTGCGGGCCTGATATATGACCCATCGACCATGGAGGAGATTCCTCTCGGACGAGGAAATTTGGATGAGTTGGTTAGTGTTGTCGGCCGGGACTCAGGATGGGTTAATCCTGGTTCGTGGAGTGATGTTGTGCGGTACACATGAATTTATTTATTTTATTTGGCTAATTTATTCATTTTTTCATTAAAATTGTTAGATTAATTAATGATTTGTTTTTCCCAGTGTTCATGATCGTGAATTTATCGGGACATTTTGTCGTATGCGACGGTTGGATCTTCGTAGAGAGCGGAGTACTTATGTACGATTCTATACGTGCCCGATACACATCTAACATACGAGCCGAGGTTTGCCGCCACACGCCCACTTCGCCGCATCCTCCCGGCGGTATTGATGCCGCGCGGCTTCTACGATGTCATTCGGATATCACCCCATCTCCCGCGAGTGGGAGCTTGTAATGCGCCCGAAAGATTGTTATGAAAGCGTAACGACAACACGGTTGTAGCGTATTTGCATTGTTTTGCATCGTTAGTTGTATCACAAAGAAGATTAGCGAGGAAGCGAGGTGCGGATACGATTCCCAAGTCGAGGAGGACCATGGCTCGGCAGATTATCGATCTGATGAGAGATAGTAAGACGCTTTAGTAGTACATGTTGTTTATTGTATATCTTGTAAATATTTTGAATTATTTAAATATTCATTTTGCACGATTTTGTGTCATATTATTACTAAATTAGAGGTTATTACACTTGAAATTGGTAGAAAAAATCAAGTAATATTAATGAGAACTAATAGAACAGTTGGGCATGATATGACACTAGAGGCACGATATGGCATGATATCTAAGTATAATATCGTGCCTCTTTGTGACACGATATAGCACGATATATGTTATATCGTTCAAATATCGTGCCTCATTTGCATTACAACGAAGGCACGATATATACTAGATATTGTGTTATATATCGCCTATTGTGAAACACTGTTTGAAAGTACGATTAACATAGGACTATTGGACTTTTCGCTCTTAGTGTTATTTGCTAACATATTATTACGAGTTGAAATAAATTTTGCCTAATTTTCATCATCCAGGCGTCTCGGGCATCTTCTACGGGTATGATCATCGCTTTCGGCATATTCCACATTTCTTTTTACTACGCACTTGTCTTGAAGGACCCAATTGTGTCACTATGGCACTTCGTGCTCATCAGCGGCGATGACATAGTGCATTTGATGCAATTGTGGTCAGCACCCCACACCTTGAACAAATTTGACTCTTACGTGGGCGATTACTTGATGACTCAACAAAGCATAATGAACTCTACTTTGTCAGGACGACCAACTTGTCCGTGTTATTTGGAGAGTTGCATACTAATTCTCGTACCTCTTGTGGTAGAACTCATTCACTCGAATTAGGAAGCTGGTAGAACTTCACCCGCCCACATTTGTTGAAGATTGTCATTTTTATAATAATGTGCAACAAATGAATAGATATTGTAATACCAGTTTCTATTAATTTGGGGATTAAATTAGGGCTCAATTAGAACCGATTTTGGGGTGATTTTGAAATTCAAACCCTAATTTCTTGATTTGGGATAATATTTTCTGATTTTTATTTCCAAAAACAAGAATGAAAAATCTTGATAAAATGGCAATAAATCAAATACATGAAAGGAAAGAAAAATCCTCCACATATGAAAATAGATTTCAACAAAATACACTTACCTTATATCATGAAATCCTTGGCCTATAAATTGACAAGCCCCATTAGGTTTTTCTTCACAAAATTCTCATTCAAAGAAGAGAGGTAAGAACTCCCTCTCCTCCCCTCACGATCGACGGCCACCACCACCGCCGCCGCCGGCGTCGCGCCATGGAATCGGCTCCCCCCATAGCCAAATCTATTCAAATCCCCAAACCTCAAAAACCCCAAAGGAAGAAAATAGAGGAAAGAAATAGAAGAAATAGAGAAGAAGAAAGAAGAAGAAAAAAAAAAAAGAAGAAGGGGGTGGAGACGTGAGAGTGAGGGAGAAGAGAAAGAAGGGAAAGAGAGTGAGGGAGATGGGAGACACGAGAAAGGAAAAAGGGGAAAAGAAAGAAAAGAGAGGAAAAAGAAAAGGAAAAGGGAAAGAAAAAAAAAAGAGAGGAAAAAGAAGGGGGGGAGGAAAAAGGGTGTAATTAAACCCAAATTCTTTGACTTCTTGTCCAAGCCAAGTTTTTTAACCCAACAAGCCATCTACCAAACCAATTTTTCTTAAGCCCTACTCTTTTTCTTCAAATTCAAATTTCTTTTCCTTTACCCATCTCCAACACCTTATTAATTAGAAATTTATTTTATTGTAGGAGACGAAGATTCGACTTCTAAGCTCACACACCGCATTTGCTTTTTTCGAGGTTTCTACTTTTTAAGGTGGGGATTTTACCGCTTATGTCTACTTTAAATGCATTATATGATTTCTTGTGTACGGGCACGTTAAACATGAAAAGAATGGTACTTAATTGTACAAGCATGAAAAGCATAGGTGTGTGTGCATGAGTGATTATATTGTGTATTTAACTTAGACATTGCGTCCCCCCTGGTGTTGTATGCTCACCCCATGTTTTCCACATATGAATGAAGGAGTCGGAGTGTGGCAAAGGGGACGGTGGAAGTCGAATCAGGAATTAGAGGGCCCCTTTATTTTGTTTTTATTTTTATGATATTAAAAAAAAAGAACTAAGTAGCTTTTATGAGTACAATCTTTTTTGGGACACGTTTTTATGAGTATTCCGCATTTATGACAAGTACTATTTATTTTCCTTTAAGAAATGCGTTTTTAAGCTTGGGCTTATTTTATTTTCAGCACTTTGACAAATCGCAAATTGTATATTTTTATTTTTACGGAATTGGAATGTTACAAAGTGGTATCAGAGCAGGTCTATCTTTCCTGTAGACTTGCTAAATGGTTTTCAAAAAAAAAATAATGGGTCTTGAATTTTTACAAGGATGAATATTTTCAAGTAAAATGAAAACAGTAAAGAAGTCGACTATTCACCACCTCATGCCACGCCAACTCCGAAGAGAACAGGTATTATCAAGTACATAGTAAATTTCATGTTCGCTTTACTCACACATGCTATGATCACAATTATGTTATCAAATGATACGAGATTATTTTATTTTCAATAAACAAAACACTAAGTACCCCAAAAATCAACAGATGAAGAGAATCATGCTAGCTATTTGGAAGAACACTAATAGTTGGAAGGGATACCCGCTAGAGATTGATATGGAGAGGTATTTGAACTGCGAATGGGAAGAAGGTGAATGTATAGGGGCTTATGTTACGAGGATGCATCGGGAATGGTACAAGATTAGGGATGTTATTGGGGCTCTAATGAGTTCCAAGCTACTAGGAGGGTGATTGAGTCACGACTCTGAGTGGAGATTAGAAGCGAGAAAAGTTGTATGTTGATTTATTGAAATATGATGGGGTTAAGAATGAGCTTAAGATCAACTATGGGGCATTTACTGCCATACTATATGGCAAGTGGATAGATTCACTGCTAGATGAGGATAAACAGGAAGAAGACTCTGAAGAAGAAGAGGATCCAGGAAGAGGACCCTGAAGTGGACGACTACAATATGGATGATTAAGTTATTTATTTTGGTTTAGAATATATAGATATGCATGAATAAGATGGACTTTGTCCAACCCTAGTAGATTGTCTATTTCATTTTCCTTTTGTTATTTCAAAGTTGATTGTTATGTTATGAAGTTGTGAATAAAAGTAATATTTTCTTTAAGATTTATTTTTAACGCACTATAGTACTTATAATTTCGCTCAAAAAATTCAAAACAAAAAGGAATTCAAAAAAATTCAAAAAAAAAATTCGAAAAAAAAAATCGGAAAAAAATATCGATAAAAAAATTTTGAAATTTGTATCAGACAAGTCTCATAGCTTTTTTCAAAAAAAAAAGATGTTTATGTACAATTGTGCATTTTTTTCTAAAGGAAATGATAGGGACCTATTATTGGACATAACATGTACTCGTTGATTTGAGGTTAATTGCTCCATTTCCCTAGGTTATAAACCTTTATGGAATTTAAGCGATGTCTTGTTTCATTGGTTATAGGATGGCCCCACCTAGGAGAGATCTCCCAAATCAAGGCAACTTGGAGGACCTTGTGGCTAACTTGACCACAATCGCAAGGGCTAGTTCAAGAAAAAACATGTCCAACGCTCAAAACGGCTAGCAACACCCAACAATAATCGACAATACTTCACAAGTCGTGGAACAATTTCGGCGTTATAGGCCGCCCCCCTCTTTCGGGCGAGAGGACCCATTTGTAGTGGAAGAATAGATTGGAGAACTCGGAAGGCATATTTGATTTGATTGCATGCACGGATGCGCACCGAGTCTCTGCGCCATCTTCCAACTCAAACAAGATGCTAGACATTGGTGGGATTCTCATCGCCGCACCGTAACAAACGAGCGAGAGGAGGCAATGACTTGGGATGAATTCAAGAGTTTCGTATTCCAACGATTCTTTCCACGGACTTACGAGAGACCAAAGGAAAGAGAATTCCTAGATTTGACGCAAGGAGTATGTCATGACTCGACTACTAGCGGAAATTCAACCAACTATCACGTTATGCTACGCATTTGGTCAACACAGATCGAAAAAGGCGAAAAGATTCGTGGCGGGCCTGCGCCCTTAACTAAGTGGCGTGATAAGTGTCCCGGGGAGGTGACATATGCTCAGCGATGGCCAGGCTCGACTCGTGGCGGTGAATATGAATATGGATGGGAACCCTCGTAAAGGCGGATGAAGCACCCAAAAGAAAATGGGAAGACCTAACATAAGTAGCCATGGGAATCAAAACAAACAAACAAAGATTGAAACAAACCCTACATCACAACAACAAGGAGAAACCGCGATGCTATTTGAATGTGGCAAGAATCACTATGGGGAGTGCCTATTCGGGAAGAATGTTTGTTATCGATACAAACAAGAAGGACACAAAGCTTGGAAATGCCTTACGTATAAAAGAGCACCAACCGACAAGAGTCGAAAAATTCGGAGGTAAGAAACCGAATTTCGAGGACGAAATTATTTTAAGGGTGGTAGGATGTAATACCTAGTTTCTATTAATTTGGAGATTAAATTAGGGCACAATTAGGGCTCGATTAGAACCGATTTTGGGGGTGATTTGAAATTGAAACCCTAATTTCCTGATTTGGGATAATATTTTCTGATTTTTATTTCCAAAAACAAGAATGAAAAATCTTGATAAAATGGCAATAAATCAAATACATGAAAGGGAAGAAAAATCCTCCACATATGGAAATAGATTTCAACAAAATACACTTACCTTATATCATGAAATCCTTGGCCTATAAATTGGCAAGCCCCATTAGGTTTTTCTTCACAAAATTCTCATTCAAAGAATTCAGAGAGTAAGAACTCCCTCTCCTCCCCTCACAGACGACGCCACCACCACCACCACTTTTGCACTCCGGGCCGCCGGAATCGGCTCCCCCTAGCCAAATCCTCTTCAAACCCCCAAACCTCAAAAACCCCAAAGGGAGAAAATAGAGGAAAGAAATATAGAAGAAGAAAGAAGAAAAAAAAAAAAAAAGAAAGTGGGGACGTGAGAGTGAGGGAGAAGAGATGAGAAGGGAAGAGAGAGTGAGGAGATGGGAGACACGGCGAAAGAGAGAAAGGAAAAAGGGGAAAATAAGAAAAGAGAGAAAAAGAAAAGAAAAAAAAGGGAAAAGAAAGGAAAAAGAAAAGAAAAAGAAAAGGGGGGGGAAGGAAAAAGGGTGGAATTAAACCCAAATTCTTTGACTTCTTGTCCAAGCCAAGTTTAACCCAACAAGCCATCTATCAAACCAATTTTTCTTAAGCCCTATTCTTTTTCTTCAAATTCGAATTTTTTTCTTTACCCATCTCCAACACCTTATTAATTAGAAATTTATTTTATTGTAGGAGATGAAGATTCCGACTTCTAGGCTCACACACCGCATTTGATTTTTCGAGGTTTCTACTTTTTAAGGTGGGGATTTTTTCTTGTTTGTGTCTACTTTAAATGCATTATATGATTATTTGTGTGCGGGCACGTTAAACATGAAAAGCAAGGTACTTAATTGTACAAGCATGAAAAGCATAGGTGTGTGTGCATGAGTGATTATCTTGTGTATTTAATTTAGACATTGCGTCCCCCCATTTGCATTGTTGTATGCTCACCCCATGTTTTCCATAGATGAATGAAGGAGCGGGAGCGTGGCAAAGGGGACGGTGGAAGTCGAATCAAGAATTAAAGGGCCCCTTTATTTTGTTTTTATATGCATTTTTAAGCTTGGACTTATTTTATTTTCAAAGCACTTTGACAAATCGCAAATTGTATATTTTTATTTTTACTTTAATTGGGATGTTCGAGATATTGAGGTTCGCCTTTCTGCACAAAGAAATAATTATGTGAAACTATTGAATGAATTAGGTGAAATATTGATATAAATTTATATATACCTAATTTTCGCAGATGCATGGGTGTGAGGCATCAATTCATATTCAAATTCTCGCAATTGCACGTTCTTTGGGATAAGTCAACCAAATAGGTCTTTATTCCATCTTTCACTTTGTACTTCACATTACTAGCTAAGACGTCGTATATCCATTCTACGACCTATCTCAATTGCATCACTTAATCTTTTGGTTGCTTCAAGTGTTAACTCTCGATCTCTTTCATTAGCAAAGTAGTCGTCATTCATAAAACTATTTTTCAATAATAGTCCGAGCGCACTCAAGCAAAAAAACAAACATGTAACTTTACGGCCCATGACTATTGAATCTCTCGGTCGAGTTTGATGTCATGAACCCATAATGTCGGACAGACACTTACATCGAGACTATTTGTCTTCCCCGCACATTCTAACTTCTTAAACGCACTTGTCTCATTAACAATTTTTATGTTTTCAAAATACTTATCGTAATCTTCACGACGGTATGAATATCTTGCATTCCTAAACATTGGTACTATATGTTGACCGTATTGAGCCAAATTACTTTGCAAATGATAAGTGCAAAGCCCATGTGATGCTTCGGGTATACTACTTTTATTGCATTCGATACTCTTTGTCGATCGAAGCAATCGGTAGATCACGAGGGCACGTATAAGCATCTCTCAACTGTTTTAAAAACCATGTCCATGATTCGTCATTTTCAACATCCCCAATTCCAAGCGCAAGTGGGAAAATCATTCATTACCATCTTTTGTTACGACAACAAATAATATTTCCGTCTTTCCTTTAAGGTGTGTTCCATCAATCATAAAAACCAATCAGGCATGGTTTTGGAATCCGATGATTGATGCATGCAAAGCAAAAAACACGTACTTGAATCTATTAACATTATCCGACTTCCATCTAGTTACCGATCCGGATTCGTTAAACTCAATATGTGTAAATATGTCGGAAGTAGATTATGTGACTTGTTGCTATCTCCATTTATCAACCCAAAAGCATGATGCTTAGCACTCAATGCAACATTATAACTCATTTTAAGCCCATGTTGCGATTCCAACTCCGCTATCATATCTCTTGGCATGAGCAGAATGTTCCACTAGTAATCTAGATGCAAAATATGCACCTACTACTTTAGAATGCACCCACCTAGATGCATTGTCATTCAAATTTAACCCGCATCCATGGTGTTTGTCAAACTTCCCTACTCTCCAAATACCATCCTTTCCATATACACGCATTCGAAAAGAGCATCATTCATACTTGCATATTGCATAATAACGAGTCTTGTCCAAGCGTTCAACTCGATACTCGACTTGATTTTCAAGGTGATACATGCCTAGTGTCATCTCCATTCGGTTTTGCTCATGTATGTTGCTCCTTGGAGCAATGTCCCACCATATGCTTCCAATCTAGCGAGTTCTTCGAGGAGGAAGTGAAACGTGCGAGAGTGCACCAGGAATTACCCAACTTCGCCCTGTGGGCACAATTGTTTCATCCCTATTGTCTCTATTGATATCGGATGTATGTTAGCACCTCGTTCTTCCGATGCATCTTGGTTTTGGTTTTTTCGAAAATACTTTTCCGTCACGTCTCCACTCACAAAATTCCTCAAATTGAAGACTTTTTGGTTATTTTCAAATTGATTATTAGCTTCAACATCACCAAAGAAAAGATAGTTTTCACCAAAATCATCGCATTATTATTATCTTGACATCACCACCAGTGTAGTTCTCACCAAAATCATCTGCATTATTATCACAACCAACATCAAAGATCGTATTATCACGATTAGCATCGGTATTATCACAACCCGTATCATGATAATAGCCATCTTCATTGATTGGCCTTATACTAGTCCCAGGACAATTGATATTTGGAACATTAAGCGTAGGTGAGTGGACGCAAATGATCAATAATTGGAACATTGTTCATATGCATAAAAGGTGCTCCACTAGACCTTACTACATGACTATATAAATTGATGTGCGGTACACCGTATTGTTGAAAACCAAGATGGTGCATGTAGTTGTAATTAGGCCCAATGATTTGAAAAATCATTCGAGTAGCCATTAGTTGCATAAAACTTCCACCAACATCTTGTTGACCTTCAACGTTCTCAACTCGATTATGATCGACTTCCCAATACATTACGCAAACTTGTCTCACCATTTTTCTTTTCGAGTGTTACAAAAACAAGCGGTAACTCGGTGTTTTCAAATGCATTTTGAATGTCACGGTCGTTTTTCAACTTTAACTTCCCAAGTTTGTTTCAGAAATACCTTCAATAGCATGCATTACACAATCGTATATGCCCCTATCGACTTCAACAACACCATAAACTCCCTCCAATATTTCACTATAATTCATTTTGCCTGGTTCAACACGTACAACTTTTTTCTTCACCATTTTTATATTCTAAATCTTTTGGTGACCCCCAAATCGAACAACAACATAGCCGAGTTCATCTATAGACAAGAAATATGGAAAATATTAAAGATATGCCACAATATGCAAGCATAAAAAGGCACGATATAAAAATGGCACTACAAAAATGGCACGATAACATGGCACGATATGACATGATATATCGTACCAAATATTAATAAGGCACGATATATATCGTGCACAATAACGTGCTCATTAAATTTAGCACGATATATCGTGCCTCTATTAAACTTATAATGCACGATATAATGGCACGAATAGTTCATATCGTGCGATCTCGAGTACATATCGTGCACAAGTACAATCTTGTTTCTTAGATTGGAAATTTCACATATCGTGTAAGTATATTCTTGTACAATTTAAACAAGGTTAAGTAACTACGAGGAGAAGCAACATTACATAATTTTTTCCTTTATGCAGTACGATTTTGGGTAGACGAAAGAGTACAAAAAGAACTTCTTGCTATTTTGTGAAGAAGAAAGAGAAGAGAGAGAACAAATAAAAATTTGGAGGAAAAGTATGTATGTGTGTATTTAACATAAGAGAAATACATTTTTACCTACTTTAAATGTTTGCATTTAAAGCCTCAAGGGTATTGTGGTAAAAGAACCCCAAAAGTGGATAGAAAAATATAGTTTTTATCCTACAAACAACAACAACAACAACAACAACAAACTAAGCTTTAATCTTACTACGTGGGGTCGGCTATATGGATCATATTGCGCCATCGTGTACGGTCATAAGCCATATTTTCGTTTATTTCAAGGTATAACATGTCATGTTTAATAGCTTCTTTCCAAGTCTTTTTAGGCCTACCTCTTCCTCTTTTGATTTGTGTGAGTGATTCTCTACCTTCTAAACGTCGCCGCACAAGTGCATCTAAAGATCTCCTATAAACATGTCCAAACCATCTTAATCGTGTTTCTCTAATTTTCTCGTCTATTGGTGCTACTCCCACTTTGTTTCTAATGTCAAAAAAATTTCTCTTCTATCCCAGTGGGTAATTCCCACCATTTGCTCTATTATGTTAGCATAAATAGTTAGATTGGATATTCGCAATGGTATTTAGACAGACGAAGAAAGTATACACATATTAGAAATCCACCTACCCACCCCCAAGAAAAATTAAATGTTTTATATTTGTGAAAATTTGCCCCCTTAAATAATTATTGTACCCTTTATTTTATAAAAAATTACTCTTTTAGAATAGAGCTACTTTTTGTTTTCTTCTACCTTTCATCCTTTTTTTTTTCATTTTTATGATTTTTTTATTTCTATTTCACTTTCTTCTTCGATTCTCATCTATTTAATTTGTTCATTTTTCAACATTCCAAATCTATGATAACTACATGTTTTTTTAGATAAATGAGAGAAATATAATAAAAAAAAAAGTTTGTGTTATTTACAATGTCAAACGGCTAACATGGAAAAAAAAAAAGCTATCAAGTGAGAATGATTACAAGCCAAACCACTAGGCTAAAAATGGGGCCTCATTAAAACATATCAAAGTAAAACCCATTGGGAAAAACATTTGATAAGAAAAAGAGTACATAATACCCTATAGAAATTACACCAAGCGAGAAAAGATATGACCTAGCGCATCTTCAGAATGTTCGACCCTATCTCCACTAGCATAATATGAGTCCAATCAAAGGAAGCATCCATCTTGGATAATTTGTATGGCACATGATTCCCTTCCCGAAAAATATGTGAAACCCAAAACTCCATCCGTGAAATGTAAAATAGGGTTCGGCTCCATCTACCAAAATATCGCCATGGCACTTTGAGGGAACGAGAAGACAACAATCCGCAAACATATGTGGAATCCGATTCTAACTACGACTTACGCCATCCCTTAAGACACACTCGTCGCAATAATAGCCGCCATGAGTTAGTGAAAAGCAAAGCAAAGTGCCAAGTTTTTGGATAAAACATCCCTAAAAAAAACGCAATTACGAAAGACTCATGCGGCAACACATCTTAGGGGCTCGTATGCACAACCATATATGTTCACCTTCATCCAACTGGAAGAGAGGAAACCAACGAACCACATGCGTTTTGATAGTCGGTCTCACCTTGCCTTTAACTTGCAATTTACAAAGACAAAGCAAATCAAAAACCGAGTTGGGCATGTATCATGAAGTGTAACGATGATTCGATGACCAAAGCACGAAGCATAACAATTGTCGCGGTATAGTTGGTCCAATCCCATTAAAAATCTAATGATTTGAATGTAATTAACTTGTTTTTCTTGATTTCTAGTTAATTTTAAGGTAAAACTCACTTTGTCTCCCTATATACTCGATGAGTAGTACTTTACCCCCTTATACTCTCAATTGTGTCACTTTACCCCTTATACTCTTAATTATATCATTTTACCCCTTTATGCTTTTAGAATATTATTTATACTCTTATACTCAAAATAATGATCATTTTATCCTAACCTATTAGTTTTGTTAAAATAATAAAATTATATTAAAATCATTTAATATTAACAAACTTGTACTTTTTTTTCTAAATTAATTGTCACAAAACTTGATTAATTAACACTTAATTAAATCTAATATATTTTACACTTAGTTGCTAATTATTTTACTTAATATAGTCCATATTAAATTAATATATAATATGATATTTCTATAATCTAATACATTATTTATTATTTATTACAAGCATAAAATTATAGGATATATAATACAATTTTATTAAAGATGTGAAATGTTTTTAGTACAATTTTATTAAAGATGTAAAATATTTTTAGTATTTTTTTATTTATTGATTGAATAATATGATTTAATAAAAACTATGTTAAATAGAAAAATAGTCATTTTAGTGGTTACTTTTTTAATACAAAATATTATTTTACAATATTACATAATTTTTTATTTATTATGAAAAATGTATGAATATATTAATTTACTGAAAATAACCTAAAATATAGTTATTTAATAGGGACTATATTCATTTTAATAAATAGCGAATAAGTTTTCCAAAAATTATATGTATTTGATGCCACTGTTAAATTAAAATAATAGTAGGGACAATTAGATCATTTAATAAAAGAATAGTATGATTAGATGATATTCTAATTATACAAGACGGTAAAGTTATACAAATCAAATTAATAGAACAAGGAGGCAATTATACAAGAGGGTAAAGTGATACAAATTAATAGAACAAGGAGGAAATTAAAGTAATATAATTAAAAGTATTAAAGGAGTAAAGTGATATTCAATGAGAATATAGGGGTAAAATAAGATTTACCCTTAATTTTATGTTTGTTATTCTTTTATTAAAGATCATTATTTTATTTTGGGTAAATTGCAAAATTGGTCCTCAGAACTATGAACAGTTTGCAATTTCGGTCCTCTAAGTATTGGGGTTGCAAAATTAATCCTGTAAGTTTAAAAGTTTTTGCAAAATTGGTCCTATAAGTTTTACACTTGAGCGATTTTAGTCCAGTAAGTTTCAAGTCTTGGCAAAATTGGTCCACGGGTTTATTTCATATTTTCATAATACCCATTATACCCTTATTCATACTAATGGTGATTTGACTAAGTATTGTGTTCAAAATGGTATCGAGCCCATGTTTATTAAAAACTTTTAGTTATATTTATTATATTTATGTAATTAACAATTGGTGAGGAGAATTTACTCCGAGAAAATGGATCCAGGACCGATGTCCGAGATATACCCTACAGGACATATCGTCAAATATTGACGATGTATGCACAAGAACACCTAGACCGGGTTTCATATTGGGAATACCAACATAAAGAAAAGGAAGGGCGCAGGAGCCGAGGGGAAACCTTAAGGTAATGCAAAATGCGCGAGAATATTATAGCGCACGGATGCTTAACGGCACCTATATGTTCACTTGATGAACCTTCAAGAAAGCTTGATTCATAAAAATTCCCATCGAACAATGATTCCGATGGAGTACCGAGTGGAACGAGATACTTCCCAGACAAATCTAAGTTCTCAGAAGATCTTTAGAAGTCCGTAAGACGAGGCGAGGATTATGGCAACCGCCATATTCATCTACCAAAGACAAGTTCATCAGATCCGAACGAGATGGAGACGATGGTGAAATATCGAATGAAACTCTTGAACTCCTTCATGATATCGAGAAACGAGTCAAGAACCTGGGAAGACAGCCGAGTTCTTAGGATGAAAGAAGCGATAGATTTCGGGACGAGACCTATTTACACCAAAAAGAGAAACCAACCAAAGTTATACGAAAAATGACGGATGAGGAGAAGCTCATTGCTTTAATCAAAGGAAAATCCATCAAAAATTAAGAAAGATGGATATGGAAAAGATAAATCTTAAAGATCTACATGACCTTGCGAGAATCCTTCGCAGGATTAGGAATTGTAGATTTAAAGATGAACATAGGAGATGGAACATTGGTCACCTATGATCGGGGAGGAAGACCAATTCCACCACCACCGTTAATCCTAACGTCGAAGAAAGCACGGATTTGAATCATGGAGCTCGGGACGAGAGAATGCCCACACGCCGGGATTTCACGATTGGAAGTGATCCACTTTCGGGGACATGAGGTCGAAACCCTCTTGCAGAACTCGACAAACTCTAAGGAAGGCCAAATGTTTATCGGGACGCCCTTATGGAAGATCGCACCTTGACCCAATACATCCATATGGGTTGATGTTAAACTGGACATCCCGATTTTAAAAATAGAGAAGTTCTCATTGATGAATGGGCTTGACTATGAGAATTTCAAATGAGAACCCTCGATCTTACAAAGGATTCATTCATTTTACTCCTTGAAATGAGTCTTGAAGGATCGGTAAAGATTGCCTGGGATATGACCGATGCTAGTACAAAAGGTTCGGTCACATCGGAGAATCACTTAAAGGAATTGTCGATGGTATGACGAAACTATTCAAAATCCAGTTCATCGGCACAAAGTTATTTCGAGGATTAGAGGATGAAAAAAGAAAGAGATATAAACAAGCCCTCTATAGCCTTGAGTTATATGATATTTGTCATATTGACGAATATATCAAGTTGTTCATCGAATACGGTGGAAATCCAAGATTGAAGAAAAGGAAGCGCGCATGTGCCTATTCTTTGCCAAGATTCCGAGTCCATGGAGGGAAATGTTTATCGGGAATACAAGGATAGAGCGGAAGTAGAAAGCGTGGCGAGGAAAAATGTCTTTCCTAAAGGCCAAGTTATCCGAATGGTGTTACCAAGCACCTATGTACGGGAATTACAAGAGATTAAGAGGAATTAACAAAGCAGTTCCTCTATGTTGCGTGGACAATGGCATTCCAACAATTGTGGGAGGTCAGTCAAGAGGCGGAATAGAAAGAAGAATGAGCGAAGCCATCCATACCGCCGAGGAAGCAAAGCAAAAAAGCGGTCTTCATGGAGACCTAGAAGGTTTTGGTCAAAACAAAAAGCCCGAAGTTACAAAATAGGGCAAAGACAAAGCTGGCAAGAGTAGTAGAGCCTCTTCATCAGGGTCTAATCAAGCAAGTACCCGTGAGAACACCAGGAAGGAGAACTTTCGGGCGTGCTCACACGAGAGCAAATGAAAGTTTCAAAGAGGCAGAATTGCTGGACATGCGGATCAAGAGGCATATCTCAACGGATTGCCCGGACAATCAAAACGAGGAGTCGAGGCAGGTTCGAGGCCACACGAGGAAATCGAGGAAGTTGTCTATTATCAAGATCTTATACAGTGTATAAATTTGAGGATATACCCTCGAGATGAAAGCATCTATGAAGAAGAAATCTATTCGACGATGGAAGTGACTCGGCTCAGTAATCGAGTGAAGAAGAAATTTTTATTGACGATCGGGGAGGACATGTCGATTTCTCTCTCACACGACAGTTTCTCATAAAACTCTTATGAGAATCATGAAGGAAGATCCAAAGCTTCAAGTCTATGATGGATTTACAATTGGAGCTATGGAAAAAGCATTGGATAAAATTGGGTTTCATAACAGAAAACACCAAATTATTCACAGGGTAACAACCGGAGAATTTGCTATTCCGATGGAGTTTCAGAACTTGATCGAGATGCGCTTGGTCCCTATTAAAGAAATCCAGGAGATCAAAAGCCGAGTTAAAAGAGAAGTTGCAAATACACTCTCATGGATTCATATTGGAGCCATAAGAGTCATTATTAAAGCAACATTCAAAGAAGGGATAGATTCGCCACTCAATCTGGCTATCTTTGACAAGCGAATCTCAAACCTCAAGGATTCATGCCTTGGAGCGGTTACAGGAAATTTGTATGCTGGGAAATTGGCATTTAATGTCTATCCGCATTGCATACAATCGGGAGATCGAGATTTCAAGTAAGTCTTAACCCTTCATCAAGATTTCAAAAGAGATGATTTGATTAAAGAAGGGAATAGACCTTACTCGATCACATACAATATATCTTATGCTCTCTCAAATACACATCATTGAAGTATTCTTGAGAAAGGAATTTATTGAAGTCCCAAGGATTTTCGAGGACTTTGCCAGGGTGGTTTTACCGAGAGATTATTGAGTCTACAACTATCAAGGAGATCGATATGAAAATACAAGATCAACCTTGTCTTCAACAAGAGTCGAAGTCTTAGAGTTGAGCAAGAAGGATGTCTTTCCAACAGACGAGAATGACGAGTAGCGATCGTTGGGAAGAAAGGAGACCAAGTATAGTTTAGCGTATCCCGGATGTTTTTAAAACAAAGATGAGAGAGCTGAAATGTCCGAAGGATGGCGAGAAGTTGAAGTAATATTCGACATCACTCAAAAGGATAATATTTTTCCTTGTGATGTTCTATATTATCTCCAACAACCAATAGTTGGACGGTATCAAGGAAGCTTTGAAGATAGGTGAAATTGAGTGACTATATCACAGGAGTTGCGGGAAAAATCCCGAACAATTAATACCGGGAATTGAATTTCTTGAGGATCATAAACCTTGGGAAAGATTACAAGACGGAATGGAGTTCACGGTGGCTAATAAAAGATACTTAATCAAATGACCACTAGTCCATTCTCCATATACATTTCTATTGGAATGTTATATGATGAATACTGCGAAAGTATTTCGCCGCCTATATTGATTCAGTCGAAATATGTCTTTGCCAAAGCTTCGGATGTTTTTCCTAAAGAAATTGAAGAAGATTTACCGGCTATTGCGAGGAAGAGATTTCTCTAAAAGGATTCTTATCCTTAATAAGGGAATTAAACAAGCGAGAAATCATGATCGGAGGCGCGGCGGTACCCATGATACAAAGTAAAGACGCCACCAATCTATTTCCATGATACAGTGCGGATGTTTTACTAGGAAATAATTTCCTACAAACATTCAAGCGATTTACACAGAAAATGAGACAAGAAGACTTATTTTCACAACATTATGTGATCATAAGATTATTGTCCAGAGATCGGGAAGCATTTTGAGAAAAATGCCTATTAATTTTCGCAGCAAAGCGTGGTGATAAAGCAAACTCCAGAAATCAAAAATGGCGGATCGAAGGAAATTTGGTGAAGCATTATTATCTCATAGACAATTCGGTTCGAATTACAAATATAAGAAAATATGGGATAATAACTTGTATTCATTTAGAATACAAGGAAAAGAACAGTACCTCCGGAGAGGCTATTGCGGAATTGATGATGAGCCTAATGGAGAAGTCACAGAGTGATGTTATAATAGAAGAACAAATATCACTCGAGGATATCGAGAAGAAGATCCAAAGGAATTATAATGAAAATCCTTTTGGCATGGTGGGACAAGAATGAGCTCAAAGCATCCTTAAAGATTAAACCTGGAAAGGAGTACAAGTTCGTAAGATTCAAACCAATCCTTATGAACCAGGAGGATCGTGAGGATATGCGAGAAGATACTTAAGGAACATCTTGACCTTAAGTTAATATCACCAGGAGTTTCTCCATACGGTTGAGCCCAGGATTCTTAGTCGAAACCATGGAGAAATCAAAAGAGGAAAAGCAAGACTTGTTATTAATTACAAAGGGATTAATAACATTTTGGAATTCGATGGATACTACATCGAAAGCAGAGAACATCCGGTTAATCAGTATTAAAGGTGCTAAAATCTTCTCAAAATTCGATTGCAAGTCTAGATTCTACCAGATTAAGATGGAGGAAGAAAGTAAGAAGTTTTAATCGCTTTCTACACTGAGGACACTATATTTGGAACGTGATGCCTATGGGATGGCTAACGCACCCCGGATATATCAAAGGAAGATGGATAATCTCTTCAAAGATTATTTCGGTTTCATGTTCGTGTATATCGATGACATTCGATAGCATCAACGAACATGAAGGAGCATCTCAAACATCCGGAGATATTTTGAGGATGTTTGTCACAAAGGATTAGTGCTTTCGGAGAAGAAGCGTGATCGCAACAAAGCAGATTGAATTTCTCGGAATTGAAATCGATGAACTGGAATTATTCTGAGAACCATATTGTGGAAAAGATACATGGATTTCCGGATACACTAAAAGACAAGAAACAAAGCTTGACTTTAGAGTTTTCTTGGAGTTGTTAATTTTGTTGGGATGTTCATTAACAATCTAAAGATATTACGGAAGGTGTTTAGCCCATTGATTAAAAAAGATGTAGTATTCAAATGGGAAGATGAACATCAAGAAGGAATTAAGCAACTTAAAGAAGTTTGTAAAAAGCTTCCAAAGCTTGCGATTCCCAAGACGAAGTCGAAATGGTTCTTTACGGATGCGGTGATGATTGGTGGGCATTTGTTCTTACAAAGGTCGTACCAAATGAGGAAGTGCCATGCAGATATTGCGGCGGTTTATTCACACCCAGTGAAGCAAACAGATGGCATGTCAACGAGAAAAGAATTCTTCTGCGATCGGAAAGGCTTTTAAAAATGGCCTTTATTTTTTGGCTAAAAAGTTTACTTTAAAAATTGATAATTCAAGTGTCGAGGCTTTTACGAAAAATAAAATTGAATCAAAACCGAGAAAAGGCTCGATTACTTAGATGGCAAGCTAAATGTCAATATTATGATTATGATATTGTCATTATAAAATCTCATGAAAATATTCTTGCATTTTTGACACGAGATGGAAGGACGCGTTTCTTGCGAGGTCCTTAGCGAGTAAGACATCTCGGGAAAACCTGGAGAGTCTAGAACGAGATTTTGGGACGTTATGTCTCAATGCGAAGTTGGTGGACGACTTCAACAGCTGACGAGGAAATCCGTTTCTAGTCAAATACGAGCATGCCGATTCGCTCGGGGACAATTGTTCTTCTGGCCGCAAGGGCCCTCTCCTCCAGCCGCATTTCCTACGATGCAAAAAGGGGCGAATAGAGAACGGGGCTCTAACCCGGAGGTTATGGATTCAAGTACCATAATCACAAGTGTTGCAGTGATGCATCCCCGAGGGTGTACAAATCGTAACAAATGTTGAAGCTCCGTGTCACAACCCGAGTCTTCAAGTCAACCCAAAGACCTGCGGGGTAAAAGAGGGAGAGTTGGATCTTAGGCCACGAGACAGGCAAATCTAAGGTCCAAACGATGAGATTAAGATTCTCCAATGCAGGTATATCAAAGACAATGGGAGAAATTGGTTACAAAAAGAGGTATCAACCAGGAAAAACAATAGTTGATATCTCGGGCAAGTATCCCGAGTTTGGATGAAACCAGAAGTCATCCAAATGAAGTTCAAGAATGGTATACTTTTGGAGCTTTAGCTTCAATTTATCTTGTATCACCCGGATTCCCGTAAATTTCAAAACTACCGAAATGGATTGGGAAGCGATTTACGAGACTTGGGCAATAATCCACATTTGGCGGAGGAGATATTTTGAAGCGTATTTTATAAGTGCGGCTCCCGAACCGAAGAAAGAAAGGCTTTAATGAAGCTTTTCACTTCATCAAGCTAAGAAACCGGATGGAAATGCCTTAAAATATATCAAGATAGCTTCAGGAAGAAGGACCGGTGTTAGTAGGAGCAATTTCGAAGACGAAGCTTCTACACGACGAGCATGAGGTCTTTGGGTTTGTCTAATCGAAATGGACAAAGTCAAATATCCATTTAAGTTTTCAGAATTCAAGCAAATGGGTCTTTTCATCAATTCAATGATTTGGATCAACAACGGGGATTCGCAGAGGAGCTTTTCGAGACGAAGAGAAGAATTCTGCTGGGAAAACAAGATTAAGCAAGTAAAGAAACTTACTAGGAATTTCAACATGGCGCATGTTGGCCGTTGGATCGGCCAGAATATGTCAAGCATGCCCCGACAGAAGGAACCCGAGTTTGGGAAAGGATTCCGCCCTAAACCCGACCGACAAGATCATACAGCTAGAAAGGACAAGGGCCCAACTCACAAGACGCGTTATCCTCGGGGACCACGCAAACCAAATTTTTAAAAGATTCCTCGACAAACATCACATGGGCTGAGTCATGCGGAAGAAAAAGAAAAACAGCTGGCTAGGCAATAATGTGGGATATAACGTAAGCAGTGACATCATAGATATCAACAAGATTTGAAGTCCGCCTTTGAAGTCCGGACTTACTTCTATAAAATGCAGGATTTGAAGGAAGCTGAGGACATCGAACATTTTCCTTAGTTTTCTTACAATAAAATCTGAGTGATAAATTTGTAATAAGTTTGAGTGTTTTAAGTTTTAAGTTTTATGTATTTTCGAGTGCAAGCCTCATATATGAGAGGCTAAACCAGTATTCTCCTCCCAAAAAGGGATTACTAATGTAATAAATATTTCAATAAGTTCTTAATAAAAAGGTGTTTTCTGCTTCAACATGTCTTCATAATGTTCCATTAATTCATCCCGTTTAAGAATTACTTATACGCCCGGAGTAGGAAACGAACCAAGGTGTCTTTGAGCGATTCTTTGAAAGAGTCGGATAACTTGAGATCATATTCCCGATGGTGAGGTTGAACAGTGAGGAGTTGTTTGTCAAATGATCAAAGCGTGTCTTCCGATCGGTGGTGTTTGCGAACCATTTCACCGGTGTTGTTTGGTCAAATAAGGTATGAATTTTAAGGGATTTATTAATTTTACGGAAGATGTTGGGCGATATGGTCGTGATGGACTATATCCGTTTTAACAAAATCTTAGTCGAAATCAAATTATTTAGTATTATGAGAATTTTGCGTAAGATGTCCTATTGAGTTTATAGTCGAAAACCCGACATGATCCATTTAAAACCTCGAATAGAGACCGGATCTAAGTAGGTGTAACAATGCCACGAACAAAGAGCTTGAAAAAGCAAATTCTTATAATCTATGAAATTTGGGTTTATTGAAACTAGCTATGGTATGAAAGGATTGATATTGCTAATGCTCGAAAGTTATAGGACTATTACCTTCCGAAAGATAAAGGACCAAAATTGCTATTCTCGCCATAAGAGCAAAATTGTCCGGACTAAAACGCAACTCTAAATAGTTAAAGGACTAAAAATGCCACATTTGGACCAAAGATACATGGGGACCAAAGATACAGGACTAAAAATGCAATTTTATTTTTATTTTTTTTTTTTTAGTACAATGGGGGGGAGGGGAGGGACACACGCACGTGTGGGATCGAACCTGTCTCAACCACTAGAGCACTAGGTTGATCCCTATTAAAGATCATTATTTAAGTGCAAGGTTGGTCAACGATTTTACATCCAATTTATCCCTACACAAGAGTGCTGAATTTTGGAATTATATAATATAATTTGAAAAGGTAATTTGGAATCATAACGAGAGTATTAATACTTTACGAAAATTATAAAGGAACGTCGAGCACAATTTATGATGCTAAGTTAAATAAAAATCCCTACTATGGTACAATGATCATTGTTATTATATCATTGCAAATTTTGACATTAAAGTTGTAATTTCCATGTATTTTATTTCCAACTCATGTTTTCAATTTTGTTATTTGTTTTGCTTTTTATTGTACAAGATTAAGATTGAGTTTTATGTACACGTGCGTAAATACTCGATGTGAATAACTACTATAGATTTATTATGAATATGCACAAATTTCACACACAATCACACACATTAGAGCTTGTATTGTGTGCAAATTTAAAGTAATACTACACGGTTTATTACTCCAGGAGTAGCATCTACTAGACCATTAAGCTTGCGTAGTTTGCGTCCCTTTTGTCTAAAATAATTTTTGTTAGAATATATATACGAAATTGATAAATAATGTAAACACGTGAGTTAACATAAAGGACTACATTTGTATTTTTTTCCTCTAATAATTTTTTTTTTTTTTTTTTTGGTTATGAAAATTTCATTATTGCCCCGAGCGAGATCGAAAATCCAAGCTCTGCACTGTATATATTATTGTAAGATGATGTGAAAGATATCATACGTTGAAGACAATAGTCATATCAAAATGATCTTTTTTTTTACAATACAAAGAAAGTAGTGGGAAATTCGATAGGGGTGAGTATGGTGGAGATTGCACTCATATGAAAACTTGGAAAATTGAAGCGATTAAATCACTTGACATACACTCGATCCTCAGCTTGTCATATGTTCTAGGTGAAAGATATTATAGGATATTCGATCGTTTATAAGTTGTTTTATAATTTGTACATTGTAAAGAAATTTAAGACAACTACTAATAACTAAATGTCAAGAAATTAAAGTTAAGACCTTATAAGCTTTTTTAAAATATATATATATTTCAGTTTTACTAAATAATACACCGTTAATTAAGTAAAAGTAAACGACACGGTCTCTAAACTCCTCCCCAATTAATTTTGTAAAGATGTCTTGAAATTTCTCTCATAACTATCATTTCACGAAAAAATCTTATAACCCTTTAAAACTATTATATGCAGACAAATTATCTATTATTTCTTACACAATATGCTCTCCAGAAAAATCTTGTCTCATATATATTAAAAAAAATTAAAATCAAGAAGGGTTTTTGCAGAGGATATACCAAGTGTTTGAAATATAGATTGATGAAATATAGAAGTCAATATCATTGCCATGCAAAGGGATATGCAAAATTCCAAAAATAAAATGGCCAAATTTCTGAAACTTTGATATGCAGTTGGCAATGCTGCCCTTGAAGATAAACTTAAGGGACACTTTTGGAAACAGATGGCCCCATGCTTTTAAGGGATGGTTTGATCTGCCAGCCACGTCTTAGGGCCTTTTTTACTATTATATTTTTGGCTAATTTTATAAGAGATAATTACAAAAACTACCCCTGAAGTTTATGGTAATTACAAAAAAAAAAAAAAAAACCTCAAGTTTGCTTCTGCCATAAATGTAAGGAGATAACTGTAGTATTTTTACAAATGCATGTGGGTTCGAAATTTACTTTTGAGAGGGGTAAAGTGTAATACGAAATCAAATCTCAACGGATTTTTGTATTTTTAAAACTCTCTGTATTTTTTTGTAATTAGTTCAAATCTCAAGGGTAGTTTTTGTAATTATCCATTTTTGTAATGTATATCTACAAACAAAGTTATAGATTGGGACCACATATAAAATGCCCACAATCTGATGATGGATATCAAATTATCAACGATAGAGACTTTGTTGGGACCTTTCATTTCTTGGGTACTTCAATAAATGGATTTTTTCAATGTTAATTAAATATGTATATATAGAGTCTTTTGAGCTAAATATTTAAATTTTAATATGATTTTAGACTTTAAATATTATGGAAAAAAATCGTGTCCGATTGTCCATTTTATTAGATAATTATAATTGGTTAAATGTATATTTTCCTATATTCTCAACGTTGCGTGCCAATAGCCCAAGTTTGCTGTTTTAGGATTTTGATGATCTGGTAACGACGTCTATTTATTTGACTATAAATAAATAAATAAAAAAGTAAATAATAATCATGAAGTTCAAGTTGTTATGATGAGGAATTTATCTGTAGCTTTTTTTTTTAATAAGCTGAGAGTACTGGTTGAGGTGTGGAGATAAATTTCAAATAAACTGAAAGATATGGGGTTTGAACCCTAGTTAACACCCTTATAAAAGTTAAGTCAGAATACCACTAACTATAGTGGTGGGAATTTATATGTAGCTCACAAGACTTGTAATAGCTACACAAAGTTGTTACCTATGTTGGTTTCAATGTACTTGGCTACTTGTCAGTCCTAGTAAGGAAAGTAGCAAAACAATAAAAGTTAGCATGGAAATAATTTTTTTTTCTGAAATTCACGTTCTCTCATACCATACAGGTAAGGAAGATAATAAAGGAAGATAAAATTTATCTACTCTAAAGTGTATTTAATCTCATATTTCAAGTATTTTAAAAATACGTTAATTGTAAATTAATGACATCATCGATACTTTGCCATGTATTGATGATAATTGGAACTTGAGATGATATTTACAATAGAAAATCATATATGCCATTTTGAAGCCCTCCCAAAATCTTGCCATTGTTCTTCCGTTTCTCGCTTGTTCATGGGATTCAGTTATGTCGTAGAGCCCCTTCCGTTTCTCATTTGTTCTTAGGGCTGAAAAATAAACCAAGCTACTCGATACTCGATTCGAGATCGATTGCTAAAAGTTCATTTGAGCTCGGTTCGTTAACGTAACGAACCAAGCTTGAACATATTTTTCCGTTCGATAAGATGTAAAGTTCGGCTCGAGCTCGACTCAGTTAGTAAAAAAAGAATAAAATATGTGTAAGAATATCAAGCTACTCGAGCTCGATTCGTGCTCGGCTCGACCAAAGCTCGATTCGATTAATAATCAAACAAGCAACACAATTTTTGAAGCTCGATTAAAATTCAAACAAGCTTGAACAATACCATGTTCGGTTCGACTCGACTCGTTTACACCCCTACTTGTTCTTCGCGGATGATAGCATAATCTTGACGAGCTAACATCTAAGAAATCCAATAGGCGAAATGGATAATTGCAACATATAAGGCGAACTTCCGGCGAAGTGGTTAATTTTGATAAGTCCGAAATTTCTTGTAGTGGTGGCGTCTCGGATACTAATGCCCAAACCTTGGCGGCGGATCTCGGAGTCCATCGTGTTGATAAGCACCATATATACTTGGGTATTAAATTTAGTGCATGTAGATCGAAAAAAGTTCTTTCCAATCATTGGTCGACGAGAAACGGAAAAAACTAAAAAATTGGAAAGCTAGTACTTTGCCGGTGGCTAGAAAATTGACATTAATTAAAAGTGTGGCGCAAGCGACACCCACATATATTATGAGTTGCTTCCAAATCCCAGCAGATATATGTCATCAGATTGATAAGCTCATAGCAAGCTTTTGGTGGGGTCAGAAAGGCGAAGAAAGGAAAATTCATTGGCTTCGGTGGAAGAAAATGTGCAAGTCTAAGGAGAATGGCGGACTTGGTTTTCGGGAAATCTCTGCTTTTAATAAAGCCATGTTGGCTAAACAAGGGTGGAGCTTCATCGGGAGGATGGTTCACTTCGCTCGAACCCTTAAAGCTAGATACTACCTTAATGGTGATTTCTTAACCGCTTCAATAGGACATAACCCCTTGATTATATTTGGCGAAGTATTGTAGCGGGCCGTGAAATTATTCAAAAGGAAAGTAGATGGCTCATCGGGGGAATGGGGCAAATATTCATATTTGGAATGACCCTTGGCTCCCTATTTTCTGGAATTTTAGACCGAATATTTGTCAAGGGAACTGGCCGTATGATATGAAGGTGAGGGATTTATTTCAAGTCGATCAGCAGACATGGGATGTTGAACTAATTCGGCAAATTTTTGACCAAGAAAAAGCGAAAGAAATCCTAAGTGTCCCGATTCGGAACTCCTTAGGCGAGACAAGATTATCATGGCATTACACGGCTTTTGGGCAGTATAGTGTTAAATCCGGGTACAAGCTGGCAATAATGATGGATAGTGCATCACAGCAGAGTCCATCCTCCTCAAGTGACAGTAAAAAATTGTGGAATTGGCTTTGGAAGTTGAAAATCCCCCCGAAAGTGGAAATATTTGTTTGGAAGGTACTCCATGGAATATTACCAGTGACGTATGGGCGTTATCTCGAAGAAATTGTGTGCCCGACCCAATTTGTAGACGATGTGGAGATGCAATCGAGACTAGAACACACCTCGGGGACCTGTCCCCAGAGCTCCTTTTCCTCCGAGTGCCTCTCCGTGCGCCTCCCCGCTTTGTTGACGACGTCGGCAACCATGGCGGATATAGTGCGGGGTATTTCGAAATGGGAGATGGTGAGTTCCATAGTCTATTTGCGATGTTACTTTGGGTTTTATGGTATGCTCGAAACATGCTTACCTTCCAAGATAAAGTTCTTTCACACCAAGACTTTTTTGCTCTTGCTATAAAATGCCTCCATGTTTACCAGGTGGCTCGGGATGGCTCGGGATATACGACCCCATACTCACCCTCCAAATATGTGCTCGTATTGGCAACGTCCTCCCGAAGGTACCATCAAGATTAATACGGATGCTTCGATAATTAATTGGCCGGGCATGTGGATTGGGATTGTGATACATATTACACATAATGGCGAAATCACTCATACGTTGTCCAAGGCTCACCCACGCATATCCGATTGCGATCGTTGAGGCTATTGCTGCAAGAGAAGGCCTTACTCTAGCAAAGAATATTCAAGCGGTCTGTGATGATCGAATCGGTTTTGTAAGCAAATGGTACATGATTTTCATCGCATGGAGATTAATCTAACTTATCTTAGCAAAGATTATTGAAGACATTCGGAGGCTTGCTACGGATTTTCCCCATATTTTCGAACGACCAATGTGGTGGCACACCAATTAGCTAGTTTTGCTTTTTCTAATTCTTGTAATGGCTTTTATTATAGTACATTGACACAAAAACTCTTGCATTTCATTCCTAAGGGTAGCTTCCTCCCTAGCTTAATAATATTTTCTATTTCTCTCAAAAAAAATATTGCCATTGCCATTGTTTTATCTTAGCCTTAAATATGTTATTTTGGCCAATTAATTGTATTGATTTTCCCTTTTCATCGACATCTAACACAACAAGTATTAGTTGGGTTTTTAGAATGGAGGAAAGTTTAAAGGACCCCAAAACTACGCACGGTTTTCTATATTCTCGTGTAGTTCAACGGGGATGAAGAGATGTGACCGTAGAAATATTTGTGTAGTTTAAAACGTTAAATAGAAAATACAAAAATTTATGTGAGACGGTCTTATTGATATAATTCATGAGACGGATCCTATATTTAAATAAATTTTGACCCAAACCGATACACATGAAAAAAAAAAAAAAATCCATATTTTCGCATATCTCACATATGACCTCCTCATTAGAAAAATATAGTTTAGTGGGTGTTGTCAAAAATTGTGCATAGTTTGGGGTACATTAAAATTTCGATAGGTATTTATTTTATTCTTTTGTGCGTATGTATAAAAAAAAGTATTAAATTATAGCATAATTTAATAATTTTCACTAGTTATTATGCATGATTTCCAAACCAATAACTCTAAAATCTGAAAAAGTATCGAGACACTAAAAGTATTTATTTCTTTTCGAACAAAATAAAGAACATAAGTTTTGAAACCCCAATCAAGTATAGGAATGGCAGCCATCTCCACCAAATGACTTTCTTTATTCGATGCACAAGCAATAGAAAGGTCAAGAACCCAACAAGCCGACATACTATTTCGACAAAATTAGTGAAACTATTATTACAAGCATACACACACGTTTACGAGCACACATAATTCAAGCATTTACTATTAGATGCACACACAAAGGAAAGTCAAACTTGGTAAGCTAGTAAAATTTGAGAATTGAAGGAGTTAAATGAAAATTTGAAGTTAATTTAATTGTTAGAGGAAATTTTAATATACCCCCCAAACTATGTGTGATTTTTGACATCACCCACTAAACTATTTTTTTCTATTTAACCCCCGAACTACACGAGAATTTATGTGGTCTCATCTTCTCCTCTCGTCGGTGGATCAAGGAAATATTCCCAGGTGGAGAGGATGAAATGGAACCGTAAAATTTTTATGTAGTTCAACAAGTTAAGTAGAAAAAAATAACTTAATGGATAATATAGAAAATCTTGCATAATTTGGGGTATATTAAAATTTCCTCTTTAGAATGAAATGAATTGGGAAAATTAGTATAAAATGTATCATCCATGAAGGAGATTTAGTCTTAGTGCATGTTTGGAAGGTGCATTCATAAGGTGGACTTTTTAATATGGACTTTCTCAAAAAGTACTTATGCATAATGTTGAGTGTTTAGCAAAAGTATATTTTGATGCCCAATAGTAGTAACAAAGAAATCCAAAAGTCACAAAGTTGCACTTCTCCAATTTGGCTTCTAGAAAAAAATGAAAATTGATTTTTGTTCCAAAAGTCCACTTAAAAATAAGGGATGATTACAAAAACATCCCTGAGTTTTGGACTAATTACAAAAGACCTATGAAATTTGATTTCGTCTTACATTTCTTCCTTCATAAGCAAAAAATAATTCAAAAACTCCCTGGTATTTCTAGAAATATTACAATTATCCCTCCTAAATTTAAGACAGAATCAACCATGATGGGCTTTCTATAATTTTAAAACATCTCTGGATTTTTTTGGTAACTAGCTCAAACCTCAGGGTCTTTTGTAATTATCCCTAAAAATAACTACAAAATATACAAGTTTTTAACAAACAGGCTTCCACACCTAAAAGTTCCTTCTACACCTAAAAGTTCGTTTGAAGTGGGTTTCTAAACATCCTCTTAGTATTTTTCTCAAGGAAGTGCAACATCAAATATAGATTAAAGATTTTTTTTATTTTCCTTAACTTCTGGGCCAAAGATAAAGCCCAATTCCTGAGCCTGAAAACACAATTTTGGTCAGAGAAAGAACTCCAGCCACCAAAACGCAAACCTATATTTGTTTAGTGATTTAAGTTGATTACAAGAGGTTTTTGGTGATGATTGAGGGAAGAGGAATTTGATATTACGTATTAACAAATGTGCGAATTAGTAGAAAAATACAGAGAACATGGTACTATGACACAAAAACCTCGACACTAGTGATTCACACCTTCAATATTTCATTCAGCTCCTTAGCCACGTTTTTCAGCGTTATCAAGCGCGGATGCGCTACAAAAATACGCCGTGGTTGGTTTTTGAAAATGAAAAAGTAAAACACGGATGTTTGTGTTTAGACAAATACCTCATTCCAAATTTGGACATAGCAGGCTACAAGAGAAGACAAATTCAGTCCAACGGAGAAGTAATAAATATTAAAAAAAACTACCAAAACTTTTAGTATTGTGCATTTATTCTGACCCAGTGAAACTCATGGGTAGTCACAACTCCGGCAGTATAAGCAATATAAATGCAAGCATCGTCAACTGCAGCATTTTCATACATCCAACAGCAATCTACGAGGATCTTCCACCACATCCTTGATTCTTCTCAAAAAGAAAACCGCCTCTCTCCCATCTATCAGCCTGTGGTCATATGTCAGCGCAATGTACATCATTGGTCTTGGAACTATGTTACCTCCAACCACCATAGGACGGTTCACTATTGAGTGCATTCCCAGTATTGCAGACTACAAGTTCACACAAACAAGGAATTAATTAATCACAAAAGAGCGTAAACAAACAATATTGAACAGGGGAACTAACACATAAAAAGCCTCAGAAGAAGGAACCTGAGGAGGATTGATGATTGGAGTACTCAGAAGACTTCCATAGACACCACCATTGGATATGGTAAATGTTCCCCCAGCCATCTCATCTATTGAAATAGTGCCATCAGTGGCCTTCTTAGCAAGGGCGTTGATCCCCTTTTCAACCTCAGCAAAATTCATATTTTCAGCATTGCGGAGAACTGGAACAACAAGCCCCTGATGAAAATAAAAAATGTTGTTCAGAAAAAAGACCGAGAAAACCTTAAGCAATAAAAAATATCTTCCATTGCAGTTCATGAAACAAATATGATTTCAATGTTACCATCTTAAAACAAACTATACATAAATTTATCAAAAGTAACACATATAAGAGCTAATTTCGCAACATGAAACACCCTTTCAGTACAACCTCAAATGTACAACTTGAAATAGAGCTGCAAAAATGATTCAGAGGGGTCTACTGCAAAATCTTAAATTACTTTCAGTTCATCTGCAATATCAGAGAGTAAATAGAGGACATCTTGCCTTGGGGGTACCAACAGCTATGCTAATATCTACATAGTCTCTGTAAATGATGTCATCGCCATCAATAACAGCGTTCACTATCGGCTGCTTCTGTAAAGCACTGATAGCTGCCTGAAACTCAGAGAGGGATAGTTCAGTTAACGTGAAGCATGCATAAAACATAAAAAGTTGAAAACTGACGTCAGCATACTTTCACGAATCCGGACATTAGTCCCAGCTTCACTCCGTGTTTTTCAACAAATGCATCCTTGTAATCAGAGCGAAGTTTCATCAAATTCGTCCTGTTATAAGTAAACAAGAATTTGCACCGTCAGGGCTCAGAATTTTGTTGCACAGAGAAAATATAGGATGGAAAAGACTGCAAGTTTTTCAAACTGGTCATCAAGCAGCTGGTTGGTCAATATTATAAATGTGATTGGCACTTAGTACAACTGGATAACACTCCATATGCCTTCATAATAACGAAGTCCGAAGTGAATCAGAACTGATGGGCATATTCTTGTTAATTGGTTATGATAAACAGAAGCTCACAAAATTATAAAATTAAAAAAAAAAAAAAAAAAAAAAAAGCACACACACATTACACCTGGGCACATAGTAACCTAATGAAAGATATCTACACGCATGATGGAATCAAGAAATGATAGAGAAACAAGACAGAAGCATAAATTGAGGAACCAACTTTCCCCCTCCCCCGGAGAATAATGGCACCCACATCATGGAGGCATTTCTTCTAAAGAACATTTTCCCTTTGGTTTTTTAGCTGGTATAAATAAGCTGACTGTGATCTTGAATACCTGGCATAGATCCACATCACCCACTTAAAGCAAAACAAAACCGCGATATAGAGGAACAAACTTACATGTCAACTTCATTAAATGTTGTCAACAATGCAAATGTGTTCTGAGAATCCTTCAATCGTGTGGCAACTCGTTTCCTAAGCCTTGTCATAGGCACCTGTCATTATTAGAGCGGATTCTGATGTTAAAAACATACCATAAGTACATAGGCATCAGAACAACACATGAAAATTTCATACTTACACGTCTTTCCCTTTCTTTAGGGGGCAGCTGGGGTTCTGTAGCTGAAGGTCTCGGAGGAGGGGGAGAGCTTCCTTTAGGCTTTTCTACTACAGGAGTTGTTTCAACTTTAGGCAATGGTTTCTCCTTTTTCTCTTCAGCAGGAGAAGGTGGTGGAGGAGCTTTTTCAGATGGTTTCTCATCAGAAGGTGCAACATGAGTTACACCTTCACCGGATTTTGATATGATAGCAACCTTGGTGCCAGGTTCCACAAAGATATCTCCTTCCTTAGCTACAAACTATAAATGTGCACGTGAAAATCAAACAATATCAGCCCCACAAGTAAATAAAAAGGAATGTGAGAGTAGCAAAGCATTAGTTCAAATGTCCAATTTGCGACATTGTACCTTCTGGATCACCCCTGCTTCAGGACTATTGACATCAATGGTAACCTGGGAAGCCAAGAGTCGACTGTTAATCAAGTATTTAGGAAAAGACTGAGATATCAAAAGTCACTTCTATTAGCTGTCAGTGTATGAAAAGGATGTAAAGTTGCACTCAAGTATCACACTGCTATCCCCAATTATTATTATAATTATAAAGGAGCGATAACTGATGATTATCCGTAAGGAACCATTTGTAATATTTAGAGAAAAAAGCAATAAACTATCTTCTTCAATCATCTGCTTACCTTGTCTGTTTCAACCTGAGCAATTGGCTCATCAACTTCTACTCTATCCCCAGGTTCTGCTCAGACAAACAAGCAATTAAAAACAAAAGCAAGGGATTAACCTTTAGATTATGATTGAATGAAGGAGGTCATAATAAAGAGAAACGTACTTTTCAAGAACGCCGCTAACGTGCCATCACTTATAGATTCACCCATAAAAGGGACAACAGCTTCAACAATATCACCTTCTGCTCATGCACCGATAGTCAGGGAAAGTTGCAAGAGAGACCATACAATAGAAAAATAACCCTATGCACATAAATATATCTACAAGCATTCCGTACACAGTATAAATCATCCTAATCTGACAATTATATGTCAGCCAATAGCCATAATCAGAGTTCCTATACACAAATAATCAACCACACATCACAAAAATCAAAGACCAAAGAAAACAAAACACATTTGCAGCTAGCATTGCATATCATATGTCAGCATCATTTCATCTATCACATGCACCCATTCTAGAAGCAGAAAACACCATCAAAATATATATAAATTTTGTTTTGATGAGACTATAAACAAGCCAATAAGGTTATAACCAGTTATATTTCATAAAAACACATAATTCATTGCAATACATAATAGCAAAACAACCATCAAACACAAAAGTAAGAACAATTAATGAAAACCAAACACCTATCACCTAAAACACACACCAAGCAGCTCGGGCAGAAGGCAGAAGTTGGGTTCCTGACTCGCTGTTCACTGTTCTTGAGAGAAACGTTTTGCCCTTTGCCCTAGATCCCTTCTTTTTGTTTTTTATTGCTTGACAACTAAAAAAGTGTCATAACAACTTTAAAAAAGTGTTAAAAGAATAAAAATAAAAAAGCAGTGTCTCAAAGGCACGCCTTTTGTGCGCCCGTGCCCAGGCAAAGGCGCTCCCAGGCCCGCGCCTTTGAAACATCTCCCGCCTTTGGGCTTTTGAGGCGCTGTGGCCGAGCCCTAAGCGCCTGGAGCGTGGGCGCGCCTTTAACAACTATGTTTTAAAGTATTACACGACCTAGATACTTTAAGTAATAAAAGAACCAATGCAATATCTTCTCAATTCCAAGAAAAATTAGCCCACAAGCAACAAAGAGAAACATAAGAACTCTTCCAACTCTAATTTACATAGACTACTTTGTGGATCTAACTCTTTCACTCACTGACAAGCAATTTGATTTGTCCTTCTGCTAATAAGTGTATAAGAATTCAACTATCCTAATTCTAGAAACTGTAAAAGCCAATATCAAATTTGAACTGTATACATGAAAAATGAAACAGCAACTTAAATTTCACAAAATTGTTTCTATCCACCGACAGAGTTTTAGAACTGGTACTCAAGTGAACATTATACCAGTATTAGAACTGAAAGACCTGCTCCAAATCTGCACGTTGAAGTCTTGCTGAAGATGGTGTACAAATTTCCTGCAAATAATTCGAAAAAGCACATTCATGAGATGAAATTTTCTCAACCAGTTGGCACAAACACTTCCACCTAAAATTTTTAAGTAGGAAGTCATGTTGTATTAGCCTGGAAATAAATTCACACAAGAGAAGGGGAATACAAGAAGATTGTATTGAAGTCATCAGATACTCTTGGTGTGTCATCACCAATTTGGGTGTGTTTTAATAAAAATCTTCATGCCACAACCAAATCAATGCATAGATTGGTCACTAAATGTATACCTAGTATGCCTTCATCAATCCAATAACAGAAATTCAATTAAGCCTAACTATCAAGTAAACTAGAGTTTAAATCTCTCACCATTGTAGTTGCCTTACTCTTGAATTTCTCAAACCCTTTTCATCTCGTCATTTAAAATTCCGTCAATGAATAAAGAACTATGCAAACTATAAGATAAGCATTTCACTAGAGTTGTATAAATACACTGACCTCTCTGGCATCAGAGGCATTGCGCGTCCTGTAACAAAATAATAGATAACATAACTGAAGCAAACCCTTGTAAAGAGAAGTTTGAGCTATATAAGGACAAAGCATGAAGCCATACCAGCCAAAGGAAGGTGACAAAAAGTCCGAACATTGCCAAATATCCTCGTGTAATGAATGATCTGTTCACAATCTCAAAGATAAGTAACAATGACATGAAGACAATTAGATTAACTTAATAAAACCAAACAACAGAAGTGTGTTCTCAGGTCCAACAAACTACAGCCATCTTAATAGCTCAGCACGCAATATAATCAAATATCTCATTCACCCACAACAATAACTAGAATATGGGAAGTATGAAGTGAAGCATCTCATTTGCTGCCCTTATCCCAAAAATATAAAAGCAAAAACACAGTACATATTTATACATCAATTGCAATGACTGCTGAGATTTTTTGTCCAGCAAAATGAAAATATCCACATTACCTCTTCTGGCATAGCAGAGCAAGCTCGTGGTGTAGATCCTACAGGTTTGTGCTTATACAATGATTTCCCATAAACCTAATCCAAGGAAGCATAAATGAGTTTCAATACCTACGTCTCTGCTCGTTTATAATATATGTACATAATATATGCGCATATGCACCGGTAAATCCACGTAATAAGCTTAGACCGAAAGAAAAAAAAAAAAAAAACGAGAGAGAGAGAGAGAGATAGAGAGAATAACCGAAGCAGATGAGGCGCCGGAAGCCGCCTTCCGTCTTAAAACACCCAGCATCACGCCTTCGATTTCTTATCACTGCAAAACAAACAAATAATCCATCACAAAATGGCAATAATACAAACAAATCAGAAAATGTCATAAACAAGCAAATAAACAACTGAAAATCATGGAAAATCTAACGAATGAAGCGCGCACCAATAAACAGATCTCAGATCAATAATACAGAAATGTAAACAAAAAAAAAAAGAAAAAAGAAGGCGGATTCAAAGGAGAGAACAGGCATCGGACCTGGGGATTAATGGTAGGGTTTGATTGAAGCGAGAAGAAAAGTCTGAATGGAGAAATAGGAAAGGTATTAGATACGTTTTACTAGTAAGATCTTTCCGCCTTTGTGAATTATTTGTTATTTTACTTTGAGGAAGAATGGAGAATGAGCGTCACGACTCACGACTATGCGAAATAAACTGAATAAAAAAAAAAACTGAATAAAATCAATTGAAATATACTAAATGAAAAAATAGGAAAAATAAAAGGGAAAAAGAGAAAAGAATAAGGGTGCGATTGGATATACTTTCAATTTGAAAATTTTCATTTTGCTAGAGAATAGTAGAAAAAAAATTTGGGAAAAATAAGATGAATTTTGAGAGTGTGATTGGATGTGAGATGAAAAAGTAATGATACAAGTTGATGTGATTTAAAAAAAGTAAAATAGTGATTGAATATGATTGGTAGTTAGAAATGTGTGAGTGAGTGAATAGTAAAATTTATGGGAGAATGTGTAATAATGATTAGTTTTTTTTTTGTGAAAAATGTGTAGATGTGATTGGTAAGAGAAAAAAAGAGAAAAAGTGAAAGTGAGAGAATAGTATATTTCCGGAAATTTTCATAAACAATCGCATGTTTGGTCAAAAAAAATTCTCTAGTTGAACGAAAATGAAATTTGTTTCACATCCAATCGCAGCCTAATAATGATTGGACTCAGGCTTTTGGAAGGAGAGGCTGTTGGGCTGAAGGTTTTCCAATTTTGGGCTTAGACTCTTTTTAGTACTACTGATTTAGTACTGATTAGTGACTTCTACGAGGAAATTACATAAAATACTCTGCTTTTTTTAAAAAAGACATAAATACGCTCCAATGATAATTATGCTCATCGGTTCATACAAATTGTATGTTGTTACCTTATTTGTCTTGACTGTACGCTCTTTCACCTAGGATTATTTGTTTTCACCCAATTTCTCTACAACTCGAACCAATCCTGTGTTTTTTGCTCCTCTCTCTTTGATCGTGGGCACGTCGTCTCTTGCTCTTCTCTCTTTGATCGTTGGTTTTTACGTTTTCTGATGTTCCTCCTTTTTCTCACATTTTCATCATTAACTTCTCATGTAGTAACTCCTTGGAACCACTCTTTGAAGTTTGTTGTTTTAATGTCACATAAGACCTCTCCTTATAAGAGGATTTTGAGAAGCTCTTCGAAGTTGGAAGCACCAGATACTTCGAAAAAGAAAAAACTTCAAAAACTTGTTGCTGGTAAAATGAGTTCGAAAAAGAGGAAAGCCGAAAAGGTTGTTGATGATGAAGTAGTTTCAGATGTTAAATCGCCTTCTAAAACTGTAAAATCTAAGGTTGGTGTCAAAACTTCGAAAAACAAGATTGTTTCTTTTGCAGAATCTGATGTTGCTGAGGTATGATTTTTCTGTGTTATTTTGTTATTTTGTGTTTTGAAGTTTTCTTTTTTGTTTCCATGTTGTTTCGAAGTTATTTCTATTATGTTTCTTTTGTTCTTTTATGTATTTTAGTTGAAGTGCTTGTTGATTTCATGTTTTTTTTTTTTTTGTTGTTGTTGTTGTTTCTAGGGTTTTAAGTATGTTATTGATCCCGATGACTGGTATACTGCTAGAATACATACTTGGTTCTCTTTTGATGTTATAAACAATTTTAAGAACTATTTTAACTGAAAACCAACTTGAGGCTTTCAGGAAAACCTATTTTTGCTATGTATTTTCCATTTGTTTGTTCTTTTTGTTATTTTTGATTTGTTGTGTTATCTATCTGACTGTGTATTTTTTCATTTCTTGTTTAGTGACTGTTGGGGGGTTGTTGCTTGTTATGCGAGTACTTTATTCTTTGGAAAAGCTATGGACTTTGAAGAGTTTGATGTAGAGAATGAACGAGCAAGGTTTAGTCATCCTGTTTTACAATCATACTAAGTTGAAGCAAAGAAAATGGTGATGATGATGACAATGACATTGAGATTTTGCCTCCACTCCTAATGATTATAGGAAATTGTTGTTACGTAAACCTTAATGATGGTGTAATCGGTTGAACAATATGTTCAAGTTTGGTATTTTTAGTAGTATGGGACTATTTTGTATTTGATTAGCTTTCTAGGGTTTGGATTGTTATTGGCTATTTTGATTTACTATAGATTTGTGAGTAGTAGGTTTTGGAACGAGTTATGTGATTTTGTTCGAGTTAATATTTGTTGTTGCTTGTTTTGGTATTGAAAATATTGTGCGTTTTGTTTTATGTTTCTTATTGTTTCTATTTCTAAATGGTTTTTTGTGTTTTAGAAATAATTCTGAAACACATTCGCAACAAATATTTTTTTGTCATCTTAGTGTTTATATTCAAGTCTTGTTTGTTTTTCTATCCGTAAATTCAGTTCGAGTTTGTACAACGATATATTTGTTTGATTACATTTGGTTCTCGTATTTTTTAGTGTTTAGGAAAAATAAAATTATTATATGCAATATATAAAGAACTCCTGTTTTCACTAATTCATTACCAGTGTATAAGAAACATTCATATCAATGTAAGAAACATGTTGGAAACATCATAGAAATAATTTGTTTTAAATTTTCTATACGTTGAAGTTGTATAAATTATACGTATATTTGTAATAGTAATATTCTACTATGAATCCTACTTTGTTTTTGGTTGATTCCTGCATTTTTTCTATTATGACCAAGATTCTCACATCTTCCACATTTGGTTTTGGCCTTTTCTCCCAAGCTGCCTTGTGTCTCATTTTTGTTGGTGTTCGAGATTTTGCATTGCCTTCCAACATAAAAGTTGTCATTGTTTCAATTTCATGTGTCAGGATCCAAGTATCTTCATGTGGGATTGGATATATTGTTTTCAAATATGTCGCTTCCATTGTTTCCTTCATGTAGTATGCAGAGCAATATTGATACAGATCTTCATACAATTCTTTTAGTATTGCTATAGCATGTGGGAAAGAAATTTCATCCATTCAAACTTGTTGCATGTGCAAATCCTTTTTCAAGGTCCACAACAAATGTTTTTTGGACTTTTATGACTTTAAAGATAAACTCATTACTCGAAACATAAATCAAACATGTAAGAAACATTTGTGAAACAAGGGATCATGGGTTAAAAGTTTGTGTAAATTACTCTTAAATTTAGAGAAATGGTGTATTTTTTCCCATATATATTCTTCAACTTTTTTGTCATCCTTGTAAATGTTGATCTTGCTTCATTTCGATGCCTGCATGCCCAATCTTGAACTAAAGATCTCACGTACTCTAGCAAAGTTGTTACTAGTAGGTCTTTCCCCGCTACAGTTGATGCATTCAATGATTCTGCGATGTTGGAAGTCATGACAAAACATCTTTTGGTCCGACAATAGAGAGTCTTGTCCATTTCTCGTAGCGATGATGATGGACAAGTAAAGTCTAATTTTCTGAATTGTATTTGTTGTTCCAAGATTTCCTTTAGGGTGATGGAAGTGCGGTCCATTGAAATCGAGTATTCTGTCATTTCAAAGTTGATATAATCTCTATTTTATTCCCATTGTCCATTATAGTATATGATGGCTCAAAAGCTACCTTTAAAACCCGTAAGTGCACCTATCGTTTTATAGTATAGATTATTGAGTACCGAAAGTGTCATTCCCACGAGGATTATAAGTACTAATAATTACCGTCTTTTTGTTATTTAATCTAACAATTTTTCGAGTTTTTGTTTGATAAAGAATCTAAATTATCGAAGTGTAAAAATGAAGTAAAATTTGTAGAATAAGAAATCAAGAGATAGAAGTGTGTTTGAATGTAAATCCTCTAGAATGTTTTTGTGATTTGACAAGTTAAAAGATTCAACCATAAGCCCTTAAGCAAAAACCAACCTCTTTTAATAAAATCTCATGCTATGTGGACCGTAGAAATTCGATTTAAGTTAATCCCTTTCTCAAGGCGAAAAACTCCTAATCTCAAGTTGATTAATGAAATCTCTTTCTAGTTAAAACCCCCAAGATTGCATTATAACGATTTATGAATTCCCATATTAGGTTTGACCCTAATCCGGAAGATTTATGTCGTCCTATATCTAGGATTGCATGCAACTCTTTTCACTTATATAGGTTCTATTTCACCATGAATCTCTCGATTTCCGGATGAAAAATAAACTTCAAATCAATATTGCGCATATATCAATTCGAATGAACGAAGCATAATATAAGTGAATCACACAAAATATGAAGATTTTATTAAAAACATACACACCTTAATCACAAATCCATTCTAGAGTTCATTACATTCAAACACTAGGAGTTTAGCTATACATGATTTTGACCAAAGAATAAATTACACAAGAAGATGTAAACATTGTAGACATGGTGTACTTATCTTTATCAAAATCTCAATTGACTTGATGATGTTGCTCCAAGCCTTCTTCCCCAATGTTGCCTTAAGCTTACTCTCCAAGACCTCTTGATCCCAATTCCACTCAAAATGTTAAACACTATGAATCTCTATGAATGAATATTACATGAATGTTTTTCCAACTCAAACTCTTGGCTTTTATAAGCACCATCTTGTGAAATACCATATTAACAAATGCCCCATTTCCATGCTTGTTAGTTGAATCATTGTGTGCACATTCATGGTTGAGTTGGTTGAATCATTGTATACACATGATGATTGAGGGAATATGGGGACATGTTGCAGCAAAATTGGGTGTTAAAGGTGTATAAAAGTGGTCAAAAGGCTTGGTAGGTGAGTTTTCCATAATTTTCACATGGAAAAGTTGCAAAAAGGGGTCCGGACACGCCGTGAAACGCCGACACGGCCAGGCCGTCTTGTTCAATTGTCGCAGCACTCCGCCCGACATGGCGTGCTTCCCAACACGGCCAGGCCGTGTTCTCGACACGGCCGTGTTGGGGAACACGGCCAGGCCGTGTTGGAGGTTTTTGTGCAAAAAATTCGAGTTTTTGGCTCCGTGAACACGGCCGTGTTGCCCGACACCCCTGCCCGTGTTGGACCAAAAGGCCCGAAATGACGCGTTTGGCTTGGAATTTCGAGCGTTTTTGCATCCTTAAACTCCCGGTATGTTTTGACATGAACCCATGGTCCGAAATTCACCAAAATTAGCCCCGAATGGTCAATCTACATCAATAAAATCACCTCGGAGTAATATGAACTATGTACAATCAAAAATTTACAAAACTAACAATAAAATAACTCGAATTCTACTCAAATATACACATAAAACATGCATAAAAAGACCCTTATCAAACCACCTCCAACTTTGAACTTTGCTTGTCCTCAAGCAAAACATTATATCAAAAAGAGGGATTCAATAAATCACAACATACAAAGATGATTTTTTTCAACATATTGAACATAAGCGGTCAAGTTCTTGGCCTTCTCAACCCGAATTAACCATTAAGTAAAAACATAGTTTTGTAAAGCGATCATTGTCAAGAAAGATCAGTAATATCGGCGGGCATTATTGACTTGAAATCATCACTCTACAAATCATTGATAGTTATGAACAACTTCAATTCAATAACGCCATGAAAATACAAGAATTCAATGGATCATAGTAGTTAGCTTACTAGTCATATAACCAAGCTTCTTGAACTTTATTGGAATGAGAAGTCAAGGAGTATTCATTCTCCTTTTTTTTTTGTTCTCTTTTTTTTTTTTTTTTGGGACCTTCGAGACATGCTTCCACTAGGTTTATATTTTGAATTTCTGTTCAAACACTCCTAGGGTGGTTTCCCATACTCATATTCATGTCGCCGTTTTACGTAAAAGACAAACATGGGGCTCATGAATGCTCCTAGTTACTAAGCAACAACAAATAGAGGAGTATAACCTCGATTGGTCCGTTTTTTTTTTTTCATTTTTCTCTTTCTCTTTTTTTTTTATTCGCAAGCTTGGTTTAACAACTAGTTAACCACTACTAAATCATGAGTTCTCGGAAGTTCATAGCACTAAGTATCGTCGTATATGCCTTAACACATCAAGTATTTATGGTGTTGGAAATCTCGTCAAAATTTAGCCCGCATCCACGTCAATCTATCCTAGACAATCAATTGCTTCACACTGAAAGCACAAATTAACAAGTTAATATAGGTATAATTGGGCAAGTTATTGACTAGCAAATACTCAATTTGTTAAAAAAATCACATCTCTTGAAAACAAACACACAAGTATTAGAAAATGTTATTGTACCCACCTCCAACTTTAAGATTCACATTGTCCTCAATGTGAAAGAAAAATGGACAAACACACACAAAACACTAAAAAAACAAAGAAATTAGAATGATATAAAAGAGGTGGAAAAAGAAAAATACGACCTTACTACAATAGTGGAATCGGTGTTGAACGACCATTGGGTTGTTTTTGTACGGACCTTCAACGGCATCTTCATACCTAATCAAAGTTAAGCAACACACAACTCGAATACCGTGAAATCTCAAATATTGCCAATTAGGACAAGCAAGAAGAAGCTCAAGAGTTTTTTTTTTTAATGATTTGAAAATGACTAAGGACTTGTGATTATTTTGAAAGAAAATAAAATAAAATAAAAATAAATGAAAACAATTGCACACAAACATCGGGTTGCCTCCGGGTAGCGCTTCTTTAACGTCGTATAGATGGACCATTTCACCTAAATGTGAAGATTTAATCGGGCGGAGCCTTGAACTTATGAAAAATTTATCTCTTTGAACAACATCGTCACCGTATCGATTTTGAACAATTGACCTTCATGGTCTGTTTTTCCCGCATGTTATTCTCAAAATGGGATTCATGCGTGGGAAACTTTTGCACATTGAACATCACATACTTTCAAGGATTTTTTAGAAGACATATCAATCAAAGAATCATTTATCCTTGTCTCAATCAAGTTTATAGGAAAACAAGTATCATTTATAGGATTTCTCAAAGGAATTTTAAAGATAACTTGTTCACCCCTACTCTCAAAGTAAGCTTTCCATCATGCACATCAATGAGAGATTTAGCGGTAGCCAAAAATGGGCGTCTAGAATTAAGGGAACTTCTATATTATCATGCATGTCAAGAATAACGAAATCGATTTGGAAACACGAATTTATCAATCTTGACTAACACATCATGAATAATACCTCTAGGATGTTTAATCGATTTATCGGCTAATTGAATGTCCATCCTAATAGGTTTAAGTTCACCTAATCCGCATGCTTAAATGTTTCATAAGACATCACATTGATACTAGCTCCAAGTCGGCTAGTGCCCTATCAACAGGTAAACCATCAATTGTGCAAGGAATAATAAAGCTTTCCGGATCATTAAATTTTTGTGGTAGTTCATTGGAAGGACATTTATCATTCAATTGCACATTTGATAATTTGTTAAGCTTATTTTCACTAGGAATGATGTCATTAAGATCCCTAACATGCTTTGAAGGAGGGTCAACAAATGGAATATTAGTATGTAATTGCTTGAATGACTCAAGGTACTTACCAAATTTGTCCTCCTTTCTATCTTCTTGATTAAACTCCTAAGGATCTTGGGCTTGTATTCGACGACCACCTTTTTCATGGGATTTTCTTCGTAATCGTCGTCCTCCACATATTTCTCGCATGGTGGTGTTGGCATAATCATGATCATATGGAAAAGCGATGGTGATTGCCTTTACGTGCTCCCTAGGTTTGGCTCGGTGTTACCGGCAAACTTCCTTGTGGCCTTTCGGAAATCATCTTCGCAATCGCCTATTTGGTTTTCCGGATTATGGATAGATGCCTCTTGATTTCTCAAGGATGTTTCCACCGCTTGGAATCGGGTATCGTTGATTGCACAAACTTTGTTATAAGATCTTCCAAGTTAGGTTTACCTTGATTTGGCCGAGATCCAGGAGACGTGTGTAGATCGGGATTGGGATTAGGTCGTGGTTGGCCTTGATTTCCCCAACCAAAATTAGGATGTTGTCGCCACCCAGGATTATATGTGTTCTTTGTAAGGATTACTTGGGTAATTTCGCCTTGATTCCCAACGTAATTAGCATGTTCGGCGTGAGGTATTGTGTGTGGCGGTCTTGATGATTATGCAATCCGCCGCAAGTTTCACAAGATAAAACGTCACGGTGGTGGTGGTTTAGGAGGCGCTAGATCGTCGATCTTTTGGGTCAAAGCTTCGACTGTGCGCGGCTAGTGTAACCACTTTGCATCGCATTATAAACACCAGTGACAATTGTTAGTTTTACCTCGTATGGATTGCCATTGGTAGCCATTCATGGCCATTCCTCAATCAAATCCTGGCGCTTCTTAGGCGTTTTGTTATTAAGAGTTCCCCGGCCATTGCATCGATCATTTGTCTTGTTGCGGAAAGTAGCCCATTATAAAATGTTTGGACTTGCATCCAAATAGGTAGGCCATGGTGTGGGCATTTCGCAACAATTCTTTGAATCTCTCCCAAGTGTCGTACAAGGTCTCGTCATCTTCTTGAGTGAAGGAAGAGATTTCATTCCTCAATCGTGCGTTTTGGCGGTGGAAAATATTTCAAAAGGAACTTTTCGGCCATGATGTTCCACGTTGTAATCGTTCCTTTGGCAAAGTATTTAGCCATTGTTTAGCCCGTCCCGAAGAGTAAATGGGAATAGGCGTAAACGGATGGCATCATCGAGACCCCATTTATTTTGAATGTATCACAAATTTCAAGGAAATTCGCGATATGATTATTTGGATCTTCGTCCAGGAGGTAAGTCGAATTGAACAAATTGTTGCACCATTTGAATGACATTCGGTTTGATTTCAAAATTATTGGCGGCAACGGGCCTTACGATCTAGATGATGTACCGTCCATAGACGGCTTGGCATAGTCGTACATGGTTCTTTGTTGTTCATCCGCCATATTGGGATCCTTGCCTTCGTTAATATCCTCCTCGTGGTCTGTATTAATATTTTCCTCTCGTGTTGTTACTGCTAGGCGGTGTCGCGCTTCCAAATTCGGCGGCGAGTAGGCATGCAATCTGCGGTAAATAAAGAGGATAAGTGTAATCCAAGACTTACAAAGATAGATAAAAAAAAAGACAAATGATGAAATAAAAAAAATGATTAAATTAACAAAAATAAGGTGTTCTTAATATTACAATCCCGCAACGGCGCCAAAAACTTGATGGCTCAAAAGCTACCTTTAAAACCGTATGCAAGTGCACCTATCGTTTTATAGTATAGATTATTGAGTACCGAGTGTCATTCCACGAGGATTATAAGTACTAATAATTACCGTCTTTTTGTTATTTAATCTAACAATTTTGAGTTTTTGTTTGATAAAGAATCTAAATTATCGAAGTGTAAAAATGAAGTAAAATTTGTAGAATAAGAAATCAAGAGATAGAAGTGTGTTTGAATGTAAATCCCTCTAGAATGTTTTTGTGATTTGACAAGTTAAAAGATTCAACCATAAGCCCTTAAGCAAAAACCAACCTCTTTTAATAAAATCTCATGCTATGTGGACCGTAGAAATTCGATTTAAGTTAATCCCTTTCTCAAGGCGAAAAACTCCTAATCTCAAGTTGATTAACTGAAATCTCTTTCTAGTTAAACCCCCAAGATTGCATTATAACGATTTATGAATTCCCATATTAGGTTTGACCCTAATCCGGAAGATTTATGTCGCCCTATATCTAGGATTGCATGCAACTCTTTTCACTTATATAGGTTCTATTTCACCATGAATCTCTCGATTTCCGGATGAAAAATAAACTTCAAATCAATATTGCGCATATATCAATTCGAATGAACGAAGCATAATATAAGTGAATCACACAAAATATGAAGATTTTATTAAAAACATACACACCTTAATCACAAATCCATTCTAGAGTTCATTACATTCAAACACTAGGAGTTTAGCTATACATGATTTTGACCGAGAGAATAAATTACACAAGAAGATGTAAACATTGTAGACATGGTGTACTTATCTTTATCAAAATCTCAATTGACTTGATGATGTTGCTCCAAGCCTTCTTCCCCAATGTTGCCTTAAGCTTACTCCTCCAAGACCTCTTGATCCCAATTCCACTCAAAATGTTAAACACTATGAATCTCTCTATGAATGAATATTACATGAATGTTTTTCCAACTCAAACTCTTGGCTTTTATAAGCACCATCTTGTGAAATACCATATTAACAAATGCCCCATTTCCATGCTTGTTAGTTGAATCATTGTGTGCACATTCATGGTTGAGTTGGTTGAATCATTGTATACACATGATGATTGAGGGAATATGGGGACATGTTGCAGCAAAATTGGGTGTTAAAGGTGTATAAAAGTGGTCAAAAGGCTTGGTAGGTGAGTTTTCCATAATTTTCACATGGAAAAGTTGCAAAAGGGTCCCTGACACGCCGTGTCGCCCGACACGGCCAGTCGTCTTTGTTCAATTGTGCAGCACTCGTCGACATGGCCGTGCTTCCCAACACGGCCGGCCGTGTTCTGGACACGGCCAGTGTTGGGGAACACGGCCAGGCCGTGTTGGAGGCTATTTTGTGCAAAAATTCGAGTTTTTGGCTCCGTGAACACGGCCGTGTTGCCCGACACCCCTGCCCGTGTTGGACCAAAAAGGCCCCGAAATGACGCGTTTGGCTTGGAATTTCGAGCGTTTTTGCATCCTTAAACTCCCGGTATGTTTTGACATGAATCCATGGTCCGAAATTCACCAAAGTTAGCCCGAATGGTCAATCTACATCAATAAAATCACCCGGAGTAATATGAACTATGTACAATAAAAAATTTACAAAACTAACAATAAAATAACTCGAATTCTACTCAAATATACACATAAAACATGCATAAAAAGACCCTTATCAAAGTATACCATCTTTGGGATTTTGTCCATGCAATTGTTGAAATCAATGAAATTTGCCTATGTGAAACATATAAGAAACATAAATGAAACAAACACGAAACAATATTTCATGTACGGGAAAAAGTAATGTGTTGTATTAGGTGAAGCATTCCCAATAAAAACAATTGTGAAACAATAAAAAAACATATGTGAAACAATTCGAATGTATTGCATACTGATTTTTGAGATTCACACAATTGGTTTGTAGATATTCATGAGAAGCAATTTTTGTAGAAGATTGGATTATATTTCGAACAAAATAAGCATTTTATAAGCTCGAAACTTTCAGGTTGATTGAATTCTTATGCAAAATTCTTGGTCCAATGTCAATTTTATCCCTTACATATTTAATTCTAATTTTCTATCTGGAAAATCATGAAAGTGATCGAAACAATAATTTTTCAGAATAAAATAAATAGATCGTGTCGTTACCTGGTTTGTTCTTCTTCTTCCTCTTGATTTGCAGTTTGATTGTTATCTCGAACAGGTCTCTTCTCGTCTATTTCTTTCGGCGGTCCGTCTTTTGCTTCTACTTTTTGTTATGTGTTGTGATGGAGATCTGAATTTTGATCGTTGATCTGTTGCGCCGTGATTTTTGGATCAGAAATATGTTCTTATACGCTGCAACGTATATTTGTCCTTTTTTGGGTGGGAGCATATTTGTAGGGATTTGTTACGGGAGCAGTGCATTGTTCATGGATTGGGGCTAAAAAGGTGGGTATTCCTATCCTTTTCCCAATTTTTATTGGTTGTGTATAAATTATGAGAAGAAGGGTAAGGACAATGACAAAAAACAATGCGCACGTCTTTATTTCTATACTTTTACGTTACCGACTTTTTTTATGCTAGCATGATTTTATTTGGATTTTTTAACATTGTTATTTTAAAGTTGTTTTGAACATGTTTCAGCTAATAAAATTTTATTGAAATACAATTTATGTCACCATTAAATGATCAGTTTTATACTTGAAATCATATAACCAACCAAGAAACATACACGAAACGACATAAATTAAATAAATGACATTGAAATAATATAGAAATAATACATGAATATAAAATAACACAATTTAATTTTTAATCCAATGCATTAAAAATATTGAAAATAACATGGACAACCAATAAACACTGAACAACATAGAAACAACTCAAAAATAACAGAAACAACATAAAAACAGCAGACCAAAAAGAGCGTAAAATTATAAAAGTCACATTGAAACACTGAAAAAATATAGAAACAACATAAAAAGGAATAAGAAACAATAGAAACAACATATAAAACAACACATTAACAAGAAAAAGTATATAAATAATTAAAAACGTATATGCCCAAAAAGGTATATAAATGTCCAAAAAAAATGCAAGCGTGAAAATATATAAAAACGTAAATCATCATCTTTCTTTTTGAAAAGATGGATAAATTTTGGTATTTTCCAAGAAGAACAAGGTAGAAATGAAATATGTTTCAAGACCCACCAACCTACAAAATATTGGGCAAACCTTTCTTTTTTTTAGAGGTACAATTGAGGAGAGAACACGCGCACTCATATAGGATTGAAATTGGCAATTGCTTTGAAAGTATAAATTTCTACCACTAAAATATAAAGTTGATCCCATATTGAGCAGATTGTATAATAAAATAAAACACCTTTTAGGAGAACAAAGAATCCATATGCACAGTTAGATTATATCCACTAATTTGACTCTAAATTTACAGATTACTTATAAAAGCTATACATTTGAAATAATAAAAATGACAAGTTACATGATAATTATTTTCGTCTCTATGATATTAAAATTGTATTTGCTATATATTTATATTGGATTTAACACAAAATTAAGTTTATTTAATAAAATTAGTGTAGAATTAATTTAGAAACCTAATTAATGTATAGTTAATTATAGAGGAATATATTCTTTGTAATTTACGATAGTGGGCACAAAATAAATTTAATATTTCATTCAAACTAAGGGTATTTTTATCCATCCACAAAGATTTTATTATTTTGGAGGGGTATTTGAAGATCTTTATCGTAGAAATGGGTATTTGATATAAAATCAATAGCACAATGCAAATAAAGTAAATGTTCCCTATTTTTCAAAGAGAAATCACATCGAAATTCATTTTGATTTATGTATTAGCATTTTTTTTAATTCTTTTTGCCACGGAAAACACAATCACTAATTTGACAATAATTCTCAGGAAATATATATTAACTGTTATAAATTTGACAAAAATAAAAAATTAAATAAGAAATCAGCTAGAAAAAAGAATTACATCTCGGTCTGTTTATTATTTGTGTTAGTCGGGTCCGACCCAATTCCGACCATAATATTCTAAGCCTCCAACCTTAACCTGTATTTAACGTGTAGGTTGGTGTTGTGCTTTCGTGTCGTGTAAGAAATTGTCAATTCCAATATAATCAAGGTCATCAACTTCGTCCATCGAGGAAGAGTTAATTTGCACGGTTAGAGCATCCATAATGAAATGGTTCAAGTTTCTAAACTTGAACTTGATTGTTATCGTTGTAGAAGATTCAACAGTTGCAAATTCAACTTTTGGGTTCAATATATTGAACTTGGTTCAATACCATTCCATGTTCAATAAATTTAATAGTGGGACTCATTTTGAACATTAAACTTGAACTTACCATTGTGATAGTAAGAGATGGTGTAGTTGATAAGGGTCTTTTTATGCATGTTTTATGTGTATATTTGAGTAGTATTCGAGTTATTTTAGTGTTAGTTTTATAAATTTTTGATTGCACATAGTTCATATTACTCCGAGGTGCTTTTATTGATGTAGATTGACCATTTGGGGCTAATTTTGGTGAATTTCGGACCATGGATTCATGTCAAAACATACCGGGAGTTTAAGGATGCAAAAATGCTCGAAATTCCAAGCCAAACGCGTCATTTCGGGGCCTTTTGGTCCAACACGGGCGGGGTGTCGGGCAACACGGCCGTGTTCACGGGAGCTAAAAACTCGATTTTTCGCACAAAACAGCCCTCCGACACGGCCAGGCCGTGTTCCCAACACTGGCCGTGTCGAGAGACGGCCGGGCCGTGTTGCTGGGAGCACGGCCATGTTTCCCGAGTCCCTGTGTGATAGAACAAAGCCACGGCCGGCCGTTCTCGGGCGACACGGGCGTGTCGGGACCTCTTTTTGCAACTTTTCTTTGCGGAATTTGGGAAAACTCACCAACCAACCCATTTTGGCCACTTTTGTACACTTTTAACACCCTATTTTGATGAAACATGTCTCCATGTCCCCTCCTCATCACTTGAATACAAGAATTCACCAACCAACAAGGAAAATGGAGGCAATTGTTTAACAAAAGAGAGTACTATCAATGTATTGGTTGCCTATAAAAGCCAAGGGTTGAAGTTGGGAGAGGCATTCATTAGATACTCGGAAAATATTCATTGTATTCATTTCATTAAGTAGAATTGGGATCAAGGGGTCTTGGAGGAGAAAGCTTGGGGCAATATTGGAGAAGAAGGCTTGGAGCAACATCATCAATCAAGAAAGAAGTCAATTGAGATTTTGAGAAAGATAAGTACACCATGTCTACAATACTTAAATCTTCTTGTGTAATTTATTCTTTGGTCAAAATCATGTGTAGCTAAACTCCTAGTGTTTGAATGTAATGAACTCTATAATGGATTTGTGATTAAGGTGTGTATGTTTTTAATAAAATCTTCATATTTTGTGTGATTCACTTATATTATGCTTCGTTCATTCGAATTGATATATGCGCAATATTGATTGGAAGTTTTTTTCATCCGGGAAATCGAGAGATTCATGGTGAAATAGAACCTATATAAGTGAAAAGAGTTGCATGCAATCCCGGATATAGGGCGACATAAATCTTCCGGATTAGGGTCAAACCTAATATGGGAATTCACAAATCGTTATAATCTTTGTCTTGGGGGTTTTAACTAGAAAGAGATTTCAGTTAATCAACTTGAGATTAGAAGTTTTTCGCCTTGAGAAAGGGTTTAACTTAAATTGGGAATTTCTACGGTCCACAAGACATGAGATTTTATTAAAAGAGGTTGGTTTTTGCTTAAGGGCTTACGGTTGTATTTTTAACTTATCAAATCACAAAAACATTCTAGAGGGATTTACATTCAAACACATTTCTATCTCTTGATTTCTTATTTTACAAATTTTCCTTCATTTTTACAATTTATAATTTGTTTTCCTTTTTCATCAAACAAAAACTCTGAAAATTGTTAGATTAAATAACAAAAAGACGGTAATTATTAGTACTTACAATCCTCGTGGGAATGACACTCGGTACTCAATAATCTATACTATAAAACGATAGGTGCACTTGCCTACGGTTTTAAAGGTAGCTTTTGAGCCATCAAGTTTTGCGCGTCGTCGGGGATTGTAATATTAAGAACACTTTATTTTTGTTAATTTAATCATTTTTTTACCATTATCTTTCTTTTTATCTATCTTTGTAAGTCTTGGTTTATACTTATCCTCTTTGTTTACCGCAGTGTATGCCTACTCGTCGCCGAATTTGGAAGCGACACCGCCAGTAGCAACACGGAGGAAAGTACTAACACATACCACGAAGAGGATACTAACGAAAGTAAAGTTTTTGTCATGGAGGATGAACAAAGAACTATGTATGACTATGCCAAACCATCCATGGACGGCACATCGTCTAGTATCGTAAGGCCCATCTGAAAACGATAATTTTGAAATCAAACCGAATGTCATTCAAATGGTGCAACAATTTGTTCAATTCGGACTACTGGGGACGAAGATCGAATAATCATATCGCGAATTTCCTTGAAATTTGCGATACATTCAAAATAAATGGGGTCTCTCGATGATGCCATCCGTTTACGCCTATTCCCATTTACTCTTGGGACGGGCTAAACAATGGCTAAATACTTTGCCAAAGGAGCGATTACAACGTGGAACATCATCATGGCGAAAAGTTCCTTTTGAAATATTTTCCACGGCCAAAAGCGCACGATTGAGGAATGAAATCTCTTCATTCACTCAAGAAGATGACGAGACCTTGTACGACACTTGGGAGAGATTCAAAGAATTGTTGCGGAAATGCCCACACCATGGCCTACCTATTTGGATTCAAGTCCAAACATTTTATAATGGGCTACTTTTGCGCAGCAAGACAAATGATCGATGCGGCCGGTAGGGGGAACTCTTAATAACAAAACGCGGAAGCCGCTCAGGATTTGATTGAGGGAATGGCCATGACGACTACCAATGGCAATCCATACGAGGTAAAACTAATGGTCGGTTGGTGTGTATAATGCGGATGCGGTAATTACGCTCGCCGCGGTCGAAGCATTGATTGACCCAAAAGATCGACGATCTAGCAGCTCTAAACCACCACCACCGCATGTTTTATCTTGTGAAACTTGCGGAGGATTGCATAATCATCGGATTTGTCCACACACAATACCTCACGTTGAACATGCTAATTACGTTGGGAATCAAGCGCGTAAATTACCCAAGTAATCCTTACAACAACACATATAATCCTGGGTGGCGACAACATCCTAATTTCGGTTGGGAAATCAAGGCCAACCATGACCTAATCCCAATCGATCGATCTACACACGTCTCTCGGATTTGGCCCAAATCAAGGTAAGCCTAACTTGGAAGATCTTATAACAAAGTTTGTGCAATCAACAGATACCCGATTCCGGCGGTGGAAACATCCTTGAGAAATCAAGAGGCATCTATCCATAATCTGGAAAACCAAATAGGCAGATTGCGAAGATGATTTCGAAAGGCCACAAGGTAGTTTTAGGGTAATCCGAGCAAACCGAGGGAGCACGTAAAGGCAATCACCATCGAGTTTTCCACATGAGCATGATTATGCCAATGCCGCCATGCGAAATACGTGGAGGATGACAGGCCCAAAGAAAATCTCATGAAAAAGGAGGTTGCGAGAATACAAGCCCCAAGATCCGCTGAGTCTAAGAAGAAGATAGAAGGGAGGACAAATTTGGTAAGTACTTGATTCTTTCAAACAATTACATGCCAATAATCCATTTGTTGACCCTCATTCAAAGCATGTTAGGGATCTTAATGACATCATTCCTAGTGAAAATAAGCTTAATAAATTATCGAATGTGCGATTGAATGATAAATGTCCTTCCAATGAACTACCACAAAAATTTAATGATCCAGGAAGCTTTATTATCCCTTGCACAATTGATGGTTTACTGTTGATAGGGCACTAGCCGACTTAGGAGCTAGTATCAACGTGATGTCTTATGAAACATTCAAGCATGCGGAATTAAGTGAACTTAAACCTATTAGGATGGACATTCAATTAGCCGATAAATCGATTAAACATCCTAGAGGTATTGTTAAAGATGTGCTAGTTAAGATTGATAAATTCATATTCCCAGTTGATTTTATTATTCTTGACATGCATGATGATATAAGTTCCCTTAATTCTAGGGCGTCCCTTTTTGGCTACCGCTAAATCTCTCATTGATGTGCATGATGGAAAGCTTACTTTGAGAGTAGGGGGTGAACAAGTTATCTTTAAAATTCCTTTGAGAAATCCTATAAATGATACTTGTTTTCCTATAAACTTGATTGAGACAAGGATAAATGATTCTTTGCTTGATATGTCTTCTAATAAATCCTCGAAAGTATGTGATGTTCAATGTGCAAAAGTTTCCCTGAGATAAATCCCATTTTGAGAATAACATGCGAGAAAAATAGGACCATGAAGGTCAATTGTTCAAAAAATCGATATGGGTGGCGATGTTGTTCAAAGAGATAAAATTTTTCATAAGTTCAAGGCTCCCGATTAAATCTTCACATTTAGGTGAAATGGTCCAGCTATATGACGTTAAAGAAGCGCTACTAGGGAGGCAACCCGATGTTTGTGTGCAATTATTTTCATTCATTTTTATTTTTTTTTTTATTTTATTTTCTTTCAAAATAATCACAAGTCCTTAGAGTCATTTTCAAATCAAAAAAAAAAAAAAAAACTCTTGAACAGCTTCTTGGTTGTCCTAATTGGGAATATTTGAGATTTCACGGTGTTCGAGTTGTGTGTTGCTTAACTTTGATTAGGTATGAAGATGCCGTTGAAGGTCCCGTAAAAAACAACCCAATGATCACTCAACACCGATTCCACTATTGTAGTAAGGTCGTATTTTCTTTTTCCACTTCTTTTATATCATTCTAGTTTCTTTTTTTTTTTTTTTTTTTGAGTGTGTTGTGTGTGTTTGTCCATTTCTTTCTTTCACATTGAGGACAATGTGAATCATAAAGTTGGAGGTGGGTACAATAACATTTTCGGAATGCTTGTATGCTTGTTTGTGAGAGATATGATTTTTTTTTTTTTTAACAAATTGAATGTTTGCTAGTCAATAACTTAGCCCAATTATACCTACATTAACTTGTTAATTTGTGTTTTCAATGTGAAGCAATTGATTGTCTAGGATAGATTGACGTGGATGCAGGCAAAATTTTGATGAGATTTCTAACACCATAAATACTTGATGTGTTAAGGCATATACGACGATACCTAGCGCTATGAACGTCTGAGAACTCGTGATTTAGTAGTGGTTAACGAGTTGTTAAACCAAGCTTGCGAATAAAAAAAAAAAAGAAAGAGAAAAATGAAAAAAAAAAGAAAAAGAAGAAAAAAAAACGGACCAATCGAGGTTATACTCCTCTATTTGTTGTTGCTTAGTAACTAGGAGCATTCATGAGCCCCATGTTTGTCTTTTACGTAAAACGGCGACACGAATATGAGTATGGGAAACCACCCTAGGAGTGTTTGAACAGAAATTCAAAATATAAACCTAGTGGAAGCATGTCTCGAAAGGTCAAAAAAAAAAAAAAAAAAGAAAAAAAAAAAAAGGAGAATGAATACTCCTTGACTTTTCATTCCAATAAAGTTCAAGAAGCTTGGTTATATGACTAGTAAGCTAACTACTATGATCCATTGAGTTCTTGTATTTTCATAGCATTATTGAATTGAAGTTGTTCATAACTATCAATATTTGTGGCGTGATGATTTCAAGTCTCAATAACGCCTGCGATATTACGGTCTTTCTTGACGATCGATCGCTTTGCAAAATAATTTTTCTTGAATGGTTAATTCGGGTTGAGAAGGCTAAGAACTTGACTGCTTGTGTTCAATGTGTTGAAAAAAAAAAAAAAAAGAATTTTTTTTTTTGTGTTGTGATTTATTGAATCCCTCTTTTTGATATAATGTTTTGCTTGAGGACAAGCAAAGTTCAAAGTTGGAGGTGGTTTGATAAGGGTCTTTTTATGCATGTTTTATGTGTATATTTGAGTAGTATTCGAGTTATTTTAGTGTTAGTTTTATAAATTTTTGATTGTACATAGTTCATATTACTCCGAGTGCTTTTATTGATGTAGATTGACCATTTGGGGCTAATTTTGGTGAATTTCGGACCATGGATTCATGTCAAAACATACCGGGAGTTTAAGGATGCAAAAACGCTCGAAATTCCAAAGCCAAACGCGTCATTTCGGGGCCTTTTTGGTCCAACACGGGCAGGGTGTCGGGCAACACGGCCGTGTTCACGGAGCTAAAAACTCGATTTTTTCGCACAAAACAGCCTCCGACACGGCGCCAGGCCGTGTTCCCACTGGCCGTGTCGAGACGGCACGGCCTGGCCGTGTTGGGAGCACGACCATGTTTCCCGAGTCCTGTGTGATAAACAAAGACGGCCGGCCGTTCGGGGCGACACGGGCGTGTCCGGACCTCTTTTTGCAACTTTTCTTTGCGGAATTTGGGGAAAACTCACCAACCAACCCATTTTGGCCACTTTTGTACACTTTTAACACCCTATTTTCTTTGAAACATGTCTCCATGTCCCCTCCTCATCACTTGAATACAAGAATTCACCAACCAACAAGGAAAATGGAGGCAATTGTTTAACAAAAGAAAGTACTATCAATGTATTGGTTGCTATAAAAGCCAAGGTTGAAGTTGGGAGAGGCATTCATTAGATACTCGAGAAAATATTCATTGTATTCATTTCATTAAGTAGAATTGGGATCAAGGGTCTTGGAGGAGAAAGCTTGGGGCAATATTGGAGAAGAAGGCTTGGAGCAACATCATCAATCAAGGAAGAAGTCCATTGAGGTTTTGAGAAAGATAAGTACACCATGTCTACAATACTTAAATCTTCTTGTGTAATTTACTCTTTTGTCAAAATCATGAGTAGCTAAAATCTTAGTGTTTGAGTGTAATGAACTCTAGAATGGATTTGTGATTAAGGTTTGTATGTTTTTAATAAAATTCCATCATGTCTTGTGTGATTCACTTATATCATGCTTATCTCATTCGAGTTAATATTTCGGTATATTAATTTGATATCTTTTCTTCATCAGGTAATCGAAAGATTTATGGTGAAAAAGAAATTGTATAAGTGAAAAGAGTTGCATGCAATCCTAGATATAGGGCGACATAAATCTTACGGATTAGGGTCAAACCTAATATGGGAATTCATAAATCGTTATAATGCGATCTTGGGGGTTTTAACTAGAAAGAGATTTGAGTTAATCAACTTGAGATTTGGAGTTTTTCGCCTTGAGAAAGGGATTAACTTAAATCGGGAATTTCTACGGTCCACATAGCATGAGATTTTATTAAAAGATGTTGGTTTTTTGCTTAAGGGCTTATGGTTGAATCTTTTAACTTGTCAAATCACAAAAACATTCTAGAGGATTTACATTCAAACACACTTCTATCTCTTGATTTCTTATTCTACAAATTTTACTTCATTTTTACAATTTATAATTTGTTTTCCTTTTTCATCAAACAAAAACTCGAAAATTGTTAGATTAAATAACAAAAAGAGCGGTAATTATTAGTACTTACAATCCTCGTGGGAATGACACTCGGTACTCAATAATCTATACTATAAAACGATAGGTGCACTTGCTACGGTTTTAAAGGTAGCTTTTGAGCCATCGATAGTTCAAATTGATGTAGTGTTTGTGAGACCCACACAAAAACACATGAACTTGCAACTACTATTATATATGGTATTAGATTCAACCTTTAGCAAACACATGGCGACAATGTCTGTTTCAATTCCAATCATTATGCGGGACATTTTGTAAATAAAAGATCGGAAAAATTCACCATTTTGATACATATGATTATACTATGAATATTTATTGAAAATTATAGTGAAATTCAGCAATATTACAGAAATGATTAATATATAAATTTGTAGACGTATGGGTAGAAATATAAAACATTGTTCGGATGTCAAAATACAACTTAATTTAACATTAGTTTTATATGAATTGTATTTATATTTATGTTTAGAATATATAAAAATTAATTTAAAATATTTTCATATTAACTTATAATTATAACCTAATTTAAAAATAATTAGTATATATTTATATGAAATGTAATTATACTTGTGTTTAGATTAGGGGTATCAATTTGGGTTGGGCCCGAGTTCACGGGTCTGGGTTTGTGGGTTTATGGGTCAGAATCAACCAACTCGGACCTGACCTATTTAGTTATTTGTGTCAGAATCTTGAACCAAAACCCGACCTACTTAACTCGTCTAATAAAATTAGTTTTATTTATGTTTAATAGTTTTAAATGAATAAATTTAAATTTTTTAAATCAATCAATATGAGACACTATTTAATCAATAAAAGATATAACAATTCACAACATACAAAAAGACATGCAAAATAATAATAACATACATAATTAATGAGGTTTTAACATTTAAGTTTTAATGACACGTCTTGCTTTTTTTTAATTCATAAACGGGTTAGGCGAGTTAAATGGGTCATAATAGATTGACCTGATCCGACTTGTTCAATTGCCGGACTATTCGGGTTGGACCCAGACCCATTAAACTTGTACATATACCCATTAATTTCGTGTTATGTTCGTGTCGGGTCCAAAATTCTCACCCATAGTTTAGATTATATAAAGTTTAATGTAGTTTTACAGTATATTTTATATTTTTGACATAAATATAAAATAATTAGTGTATTATTTATTAGTAATGTCCTGATTTTATTATATATAATATGATTAATACTTATTAATAACTTTTGAATAATTTTGAATTATACAAATGTAATAAAGTTTATTAAAAATGAAGTAATATTCGCGAAAATCTTTGACGCGTAACTATAATATACGTACTAAATATTTACTTCAAAAGTACAAATTAATATGCGGCACATCAAAATGTGTATGAGAAACATAAGTATTTTTAATTATTCGTACGTCACGAGTACTATACAAGTATTTTGCGAGTAGTTTTAACCAACATAAATTGAGTAAAAATTACAAATTAGTGACGCGATTAAATTGTATTTTAAAAAACGTATTTTCAATGTGAGAACAAAATTTAATAATTATAAATATAAAAATATATTACTTCAAAACAAAAATTATGAAGTTACTAGTTTAGTTGTCCTGCCATACCCTGACCCTTTGACTTCATCCTTATTGTCAATGATATTACAATATCAACAAACCATGGATGATATTTAATCAATCCTCACTATTCTTGTGGTGGAACAACACGAAATTTACTTGGGGCTTCCAACTTTTTCAATCCGAAATAAGAGACTGCAGTTCAATTATTTGAGAGAATGAGTTCATCGACGAATACAAAGCTGGGAAAAATGTTTTTTCTCAGAAGAAGGTAAGGAAGTACTAGCGAAGGCCGTATTGCAAGCAATTCTCCAACATTCTCAATGTCCTGTTTTCGCATTCCAACTTCTGTGTGTGAAGAAATTGAAAGAGATGTTGCAAACTTTTGGTGGGGACTTGAGGGAGATAGAAGGAAAATGCACTGGTGTACCTGAGAGTATTTAAGCAAGCCAAAATATTTGGGTGGATTGGGTTTTCGAAAGTTAACTATTTTTAATAAAGCCCTTGTTACAAAATATGGATAATTATACAAAAACCAGAGTCATTGGTTGCAAAAGTGCTTAAAGCTCGATATTTCAAGCACGTTGATATTATGCAAGTGCAATTGGGAAATAAACTGTCCTACAGTTGGAGATAAATAATCTGGAGTCGGGATATTCTTGAAACATGGCTTATTTGGCGTGTGGAAAATGGACAGGACATCCGAATTTTCCAGGACCCGTGGATCCCCAAGATGCAAAATGTACTCCATGCTCCTACTGATCCTAACCCAATAGTGGAGAAAGTCAGTGAACTGATGGAAAATGGAGCTTGGAAAACTAATCTAATCCTTTCCCTTTTCCCAGATTTATTATGTTGATCATATTCTGGGGATATCGATCCCTCGAAACCACTCACATGATGCCATATATTGGAAGTTTGACAAAAAGGGTTGCTATTCAGTGCGTGAAGGTTATAAATTTGCAATCGGCATGTATAATCCCCTTAATTCCCATTCATGTTATGGGCTTTCAAAATGGTGGAAATTTCTTTGGTCCCTTAATATCCCTTCGAAAATTCGACTGTTTTGGTGGAAAGTAGCTCACAAATTTGTTGCAACGGGAAGAAATTTAGCAATCCATCATGTTCCCGTTGAGACTTGGTGCAAGTTATGTGGTTTTTGGGATGATTCGACGACACACACTCCATTCTTGTGCCCGGAAATCAAGCAAACATGGAGTGTAATGTCATATGCAAAGTGGTTGAATCTGATAAAGATCATATGACAAAATCAAAGCATCAATTACATGGAAAGAGCCATTAGCAACAATCAAGGCTAATCATGTCAAATGATATCTCCATTGTCAATTTAACATTATTAGATTATAGCCGTTGTATTTTTATGTATAAATAGTTATGTACACAATTGAGATTAAATTCAATTCAAGCCTTTCTTAAATTCTTTTGAGCCAATTATTTCTTTATGGTATCAAAGCCATCCTCTTCAAACTCAATCATGGTATTTGAAGAACCCAAATTATCTATCCAATCATTCCATCAATGCTCTAGCCTAGTTTCTATCAAACTATCTGTTACAAATTTTCTTCTTTGGAAATCCCTAATATTCCCATTGATTCGTAGTCTTGGATTAGAGCATCATATCAACAATTTTCAAAAACCAAGATGAGGTTCGATTCTCTTTGGAAAGAAAATTAAAAATCAATTTGATACATGGATCAATAATGATGGTCTTCTTGTCTCATGGCTACTAGGAAATATGAATGAAGAAGTTCTTAGCATAATTTATGGTGGCGATACAGCTTATGAAATTTGGACAACTATTCAAGAAAAGCTATTGCCCAAAACTGAAGATAATGAAGCCCAATGAAGAACAACTTATATGCTTTATCCCGAGGACATCTTCCCTCGATGAATATCTTCGAAAATTCAAAGAAATCTGTGATGTTTGCCGCTATTAGAAAGCCTGTCTCGGATGTTGACAAAGTTTGGATAGTCTCAAAAGGACTTGCATCCAAATATAAGGAATTTCGAAGTGCGTTTTATCTAAACCCCATTTCCTTCATATAATCAATTTATTATGTCTCTAAAATTTTTTGAACAGGTTTATCTCGTAGAAGAACAACATCAACAAAGTCCATTGATCATAATCAAGCATTCTTTGGACAAAGAGGTAGAGAAAGAAATCATCGGGGAGGAAGAGGCAATTCTAAAGGAAGGGGCTCAAACTACTCTAATCGAAATCACTTGAACAAAAAATCAATATCAGTCTCGGCAAAGCAACGATGGAAACAACCAGACATGGCAACAGAACAAACAAAACTCAATTGCTTGCCAAATTTGTGGTCGAACAAATCATACATTTGTCAAATGTTATTATAGGTATGATTATGCTCATCAAGAAGAAAACATCCAAGAAGTCTTGGCAGACACGTCACTCAATAATGGTGATGATAAAAAAATTCTATGCCGACTCTAAGACTACTTCTCACATGATCAACAAAGGAGGTAATTTAAAATTTTAAAACCATATTTTGGTAATCACTCTATATTATTTGGTAATGGGCAAGCTCTACCTATTACCCATACGGGAAAAGCTTCACTTAGAACCCCACATGGTAAGCTTGAATTAAATAATGTCTTAGTTGTGCCAAAAATACAAAAGAATTTACTTTACGTGAGCCAACTTATTGATGATAATTCTTGTACTTTTGAGTTTAACTCTAATGGTTTTGTTATTAAGGATCGGAAATGATGATTACGGCAAAGGATGTTGGAGAGGAAACTTATGCACTCGATGAAGGAAAATTGAAGCTTTCTTGTTGTTCAAACTCAAAGGCATCATCGGCAATATGGCATGCATGATTAGGCCACCGAATTTTAAATTATTGCAAACTCTAGAAAATAAAGAAATTCTCAATATTTCAAAATGGTTGAGAAAAGATGTTCTATGTACTAGTTGTCAATTGGGAAAACACTGTAAGCTCTCTTTCAATAATTCAACATATGTTTCAAGATTTCCTTTAGAAAAAATTCATAGTGATTTATGGGGATCTGCTACACTTCAATCTGTTCAAAAATTTAGATATTACGTAATTTTTGTTGATGATTTTACTCGTTATACGTGGTTATATCCTTTAAAAAATAAATTTGTCTTCTTTGATTGTTTTCTAAAATTTCAAGCTTTGGTTGAGAATTATTTTGACAGGAAAATAAAAATCTTTCAATGCGATGGAGGTGGAGTATTTATTTCATCCAAGTTCACTAATCATTTGGCTCGATGTGGAATTACCCAACAAATTTCATGCCCTTATACACTGAAGCGAGAATGGGCTTGTTTGAGCATAAGCATCGACATGTTGTCGAAACTGGTTTGACTTTATTATTTCATAGCAACATGCCTAAAACATGGCGGATGCATTTTTAACGATCGTATACTTAATCAATAGATTGCCTATCTCTTCTGTTGGTAAGGAAACTCCATATTTTAATATTTTTGGTAAGAATCTTTGATTACTCGGTTTACGCATTTTTGTTCTCAATGTTTTCCATATTTGAAAACTCTGGTACACATAAATTTTCTAAGAAAACCATTCCGTGCATATTTTTAGGTTATAGTCCTCTTCATAAAGGTTTACGGATGTCTTGATCCGTGTAGTAATCGAGTTTATATATCGCGTCATGTTGTTTTTAATGAAAACTACTTTCCATATGCTTTAAAAGACAAAGTAACTCTAGCAAAATCATGACTTAGTTATTACTAATTTTCCCCAATGGATGAATGGGTTTCTAAAGACAAATCAATTGATTCATCATTTATCAAAATTTCCAACCAGTCTTCTTTTCCTCGGTCTTCTTCCTCGTATAACACTCCTATGAACCCTTCAAAATATTTTGACTTTTTACCACCGGATTCTACATTACAAAGTCATGATCAAAACTAACATCTTCAAGAAAGCACCATACATCCTTCTACACTCTCCATTTCATCCGATTCGGAAAACTCTTCTCCCCAACAAATTCTCACACCCACTTCACCTCCCCATCCGGCTAATTTTTCACATGATAACCAAAATTCTTCTCGCCCCATTCGATTCAAATATCCTCATACTTATTTAAAAGATTATGTATGCCCATCACTTTCAAATGCCTCCCACACCGCACTTCTTGTTTCTCTTAATGAACCAACAAGTTTAAAATCGGCCTTAAAGTTTAGTAATTGGCAACAAGCAATGCAAGAAGAAATTAATGCCTTACACAATAACCACACTTGGTCACTAGTTTCTCGTCCAACTAATGCTAATGTCATTAGATCTAAATGGGTATATCGTACAAAATATAAAGAAGATGGTACGATAGATCGTTTTAAAGCTCGATTAGTTGCCAAAGGATACACTCAAATTCCAGGAATTGATTTTGGCGAAACATTTAGTCCTGTCGTAAATCCTACAACAATTCGCGTTATTCTCTCTCTTGCGGTCTACTTTAAATGGCCTTTAAAACAATTAGATGTCAAAAATGCTTTTTTAAATGGCGTCCTTACAGAGAAAATTTTTATGGAACAACCACTTGGTTTTGTGAACCGTCAATTCTCTAATTATGTTTGTTTACTACACAAATCCCTGTATGGTTTAAAACAAGCACCACGTGCTTGGTTTGAAAAATTATCACATACTCTTAATTCTATTGGCTTTACAAGATCTTTGATTCATCTCTGTTTATTTATCGTCACAACACTACCTTTATTTTACTACTTGTTTATGTTGATGATGTTGTTCTTACTGGAAATTCTCCTTTTATTTCTCAACTTATTTCTCGCCTACACAAGGATTTTGCTCTAAAAGATTTAGGTACACTAAATTTTTTTCTTGGACTTGAAGTTAAATATTTTGATGGTGGGCTATCTCTTTCACAAACTAAATATGCTCGTGACCTTCTTGCTAAAGCCAAAATGTTTGATGCTTCTAAAATTAATACCCCCTATCGCTTATAAAATAAATCCTCAACCTGATGATCTTGAACCCACTGATCCTACTACATATCGCCAATTATGTGGCTCCTTACAATATCTGACTTTTACTCGACCTGATCTTACACATCCTGTAAATCTTGTGTGTCAACATTTTCAAAATCCGACTATGAAAGATTTACGTGCAAAGTCAAACAATTTTGCGATACATTAGTGGAACTCTAAATTATGGTCTTCGTTACTTATCCCAAACTTCTCTTACTCTTAATGCTTTTTGTGATGCAGATTGGGTTGGTTGCCCACTTACAAGACGCAGCACAACTGGATATTGCATTTTCTTAGCGCCAATTGTGTATCTTGGGCCTCAAAGAAACAACTTACATTTTCGCTATCTAGTCTTTGAAATTTGAATATCGATCGCTTGCCACCACCGCCATTGCTAAACTTACTTGGCTCCAATATCTTTTCCATGATCTTGGAATTCCTCTTGCTAGACGTCCTCTCCTTTTATGTGACAATCAAAGTGCCATTCAATGTCTCACAATTCGGTGTTCCGTGCTATAACAAAATACATTGAAATCGACTACCATTTTATTCAAGAAAAAGTCACTAATGGTACTCTTCATCTTCGATACTTACCAACCACTAAGCAGATTGCTGATATCTTTACAAAAGCTCTCTCTAAAGACACATTCGTCACCTTTAGATACAAGCTTGGCGTTTGGTCTTTACCACAACCAACCTTGAGGGGGATGATAAAGATCATATGATAAAATCAAAGCATCAATTACATGGAAAGAGCCGTTAGCAACAATCAAGGCTAATCATGTCAAATGATATCTCCATTGTCAATTTAACATTATTAGATTATAGTCGTTGTATTTTTATGTATAAATAGTTATGTACACAATTGATATTAAATTCAATTCAAGCCTTTCTTAAATTCTTTTGAGCCAATTATTTCTTTAGAATCTAGCAAAGCAAGCGGATATCCTGGAGGTGTGCAGTTGGATGCAGAAAAAATTGAGGAAGGAAGAGTTTGAATTATTTGCAGTCACTACTTGGATGGATGGAAAGATAGACAAATGGTCTTTTACGGAGATGGAAAATTAAGTAAAAATCAAATTCCGGACAGCGCACAAATTTTCTTGGAGAATTTCCAAAAAGCCCATTTGAGGAACAATGTAAGACTTGCTGAAGAAGGTAAAGCTGGTGGTGTTAAATGGAACCCGCCCCCAATGGGCTCCTTGAAGTTGGGTGTGGATGCCCGGTTCAATGAAGAAAGAAGAAGCTTCAGGGTCGGAGGCATTTTTCCTGATCACTTAACCCAGGTAGTGTTGGTTTTTGGTCGGAATGTCACTTTTTCCAATTCAGTTATTGAACTTGAACTCACATCGATTGAGGAAGGAACTGAAGTGGTGAAAAGATTTGGCCTCACCACCTCAAGAATTGGCTTTGATTCCTTTCTTGCCTTTCAAGCAGTAATGGCAAGCGGGGACACGAAATGATATGTCTAGTATGAGGCTTTGTGATACACGTACAATAAATAAATGATTTGAATTGGAAAGAAGAAGTCGCATTGCAAGTTGTCACTTTTATTATAAATCGCATTTCCAGCTGTAATAGTTAGTAGTTAGCAGGAGTTAATACATGTAGTAGCAGAAAGTGGTTAGAATAACAAAAACGATTAGGATAAATGAATAACAATGCAATTGGTTGGTCGCAACTCACAATACTTGTATAAATAAGTCTATAAACATTCGTAGAGCTATGAAAAATATTATCCATTGCGTGTCGATCTTTTTCTCTATCATTCTGAAAGTATAAGGCAGAGGTAATCTCGAGATATTTCTTCTTTGTTATCTCCAGGTCCTGTGCGATTTCTATTCCTGGAATCCAGTCATATCAACTGGTACCAAAGCTATTGATCTGCGGCGGTAAGAAAAATGGCAAAAGGAACGAGATTAGTGAAGCTTCGAAATAATGTAGACGATTAGAGGGAGCATGTTTGGGTAAGTTCAGAGAGATCAGAGAAAAATATGGCAGAGCTTAGAGCTTTAATTTCAGCAATGGAAACTAACATTTCAAATAATGGGAAGAATGGAGGTAATCATACATCAACGGATTGGGTGAAGAATCACGGGAGTATCGAATAAGAAATGGGTGGAATCATGAGTATCAATTATCTACTAAGTGTGCAAGGATTGAATTTCCTAAATTTAATGGAGAGGATCTACAAGGATGGGTTTACAGGTACAAACAATTCTTCGAAGTGGATGATACACCTTCGAAATCCAAAGTAAAATCAGTAGTGGTACATTTGGAAGGAAGAGCATTACAATGGAACCAAATGTATATGAAAGCAAGATTGACAACAAAAACTTCCCAACCGGGAAGAATATGTGAGAGCACTCAATGACATGTTTGACACTCTCCTTTATGAAGATCCTATATGTCCGAGTTAATGAATGTGAAACAAATAGGAACAACTCAAGATTATTTAGAAAAATTTGATGAATTGTTGAATTGCATTGAATTATTTGAACCATATGCTATTAGTTGATTATTGGGGGAATGAGAACTTATATAGAAGTACATGTTCGGATGTTTAAACCTAAAACACTCTAGGAAGCTATTAGTCTTGCTAAGTTGCAGGAGCAAGTGAATGTGTTAAGTGGGAGAAGAGGTGCAATCAATACCAATTTTAACTCAAGCTATTTCTCTGGTCCGAAGAATTTTGGAAATGTACAAACATTCAAGCCTAGAGTTTTCAATAATGGTGTGAACATGAAAAATAACAACAAAACCAGGTTTTCTAATCAAAATTCCAATGTTGGTCCTATAATTCCATCGAGGAAAATGAGCAGTAATGAGTTAGATGATAAAAGAGCTAAGGGTATCTGTTTTTGGTGTGATGAAAATTTTACCAGGGATCACAAATGTTTAAAAGGAAATAGCTATATGTAATGGAGATTTTGGAGGAAGGAGAAGGGCATGAGGAGTCTGCCATGTATGAGGAAGTCACTGAATAAGAGCAGATAGAGGTGGGAGAAGATAATATTGTTAGTTCACATGTGTCCATTCATGCTATGGCTGGAATTTATGATTATAGAACAATGAGATTCACGGGTTAATCAAGAGGAAAAGTTGTCACCTATCAATAGATACATGAAGTACTCATAATTTCTTGGATATACAAGCTACAAAGATGTTAGGATGCAAATTGGAAGAGACTAAACCATTTCCTGTAACTGTAGCGGATGGGAATAAGATCACAACACATGTGTGAGAAATTTCAGTGGATCATGCAAGGGGTTCCTTTTACTACAGATATAATGGTATTACCTTTAGATGGTGTGAAATTGTGTTGGGAGTTCAGTGGTTAGTTATATTGGGAACCTGGAACTTTAGTCAGTTGACTATGGAGTTCAAGGTAGATGACAAGAAGGTGTGTTTAAGGGAAAAGCTACCAAATACACTTGACTTATTTCCAACAAGAAAACCAACAAGTTGTTACATAATCAATCTCAAATTGCACTAATGTATGCTAGTGTGTTGCGTAAACCAGTGCAAGAAGGGGGTACCTTATGTTAATTAGAAATAAAAAATACAACGGAGGATAACCAAAATGATCTCAGTGAGTTGTTGAAGGAGTATACATATCTGTTTGAAGAACCACACTCGTTGCCACCATATAGGAACCATGATCACAATATTCAATTAAAAGAAGGCACTGATGCATAAGTGTACGACCTTACAGGTACCCTGCTATCAAAAAAAATGAAATTGAAAAATTGGTCAGTGAGATGTTAGAATCAGGTGTTATCAGGGAATGTAACAGTCCTTTTTCTTCTCTGGTGGTATTGGTTAAAAAAGAAAAATGGTACGTGTAGGATGTGCATAGACTATAGGGAACTTAACAAGCACACCATCAAAGATAAGTTTCCTATACCTGTGATTGAGGAATTATTAGATGAATTACATGGAGCAAGTGTGTTTTCCAAGATGGACTTGAGGTCCGGATACCACTAAATAAGAATGAAGAAGACATACATTTTTAAGACAACTTTTAGAACTCATCATGGTCATTTTGAGTTCCTAGTGATGCCTTTTGGGCTTACTAATGCCCCTTCCACCTTTCAAAGCCTAATGAACAAGATATTCCAACCCCTTTTGAGGAAGTTTATCCTTGTGTTCTTTGATGACATATTGATCTACAGTCCTATAAGGTTGTTACACCTCAGTCACTTAAGGTAAACCTTATAGATTCTCAAAGACCCATTGCTTTTATGAGAAAGGTTCCCATTAACAAACATCTGGCTATGTGGATTTATGGAGAGAAAAAAGTGTTGGCTATTGTGATTGTTGTACTTAAGTGGCGACCATATTTGAATGGGCGACATTTTAATATCAAGACGGATCATCAAAGCCTCAAATACCTTGTGGACCAATGAATTTCTACCCCTAGTCAACAGAAATGGCTTGCCAAATTAATGGGATATGACTACACCATCACATACAAGAAGGGCAGCGATAATATAGTTGCAGATGCTCTATCCAGATTTCCTTACAACACTAGCAGTGAAAAATGCCAAATCAAACAGAATGAAGGTAAGTTATCAACCATACACACCTTGAGTCACCAATTGTTGGAGAGGATTAAAAGAAGCTATCAAGGTGATGATAGGCTGTCAAAGATTCTACAGCAACTTACTACAGCAACTATTGTTAACCACAAATATCAATTTACGGATGGGATTTTAACCATGAAAGATAAATTGGTTGTGGGGTGATGATCCTAATCTTAAATAGGAGTTGTTGGAATTTTATCACAATAGTGTTGTGGGGGGTCACTCTAGCATTAATTATTGGGAAGATCTTTTCGAGCTCCAACAACATTTTCCGAATTTCACCTCGAGGACAAGGGCTATTCTATGGGGAGAAATTGATACGTGCAATAAATAAATGATTCAAATTGGAAAGAAGAAGTCGCATTGCAAGCTGTCAATTTTATTGTAAATCGCATTTCCAGGTGTAATAGTTAGTAGTTAGCAGGAGTTAATACATGTAGTAACAGAAAGTGGTTAGAATAACAGAAAACAGTTAGGATAATCGAATAATGTAATTGGTTGGTGCGACTCACAATACTTGTATAGTTGTATAAATAAGTTTGTAAACATTCAGGAAGAGCTATGAAGAGTATTATTCATTGTGTGTCGGTCTTCTTCTCTATCATTCTGAAAGTATAAGGCAGAGGTAATCTCGAGATATTTCTTCTTTGTTATCTCCAGGTCATGTGCGATTTCTATTTCTGGAATCCATCATACCACTTCTTCGATAAACCTATTAATCAAAGGATTTCCTAATTGTTTGTCCTCATAGGATTATTTTTCGCTTCTTCTCGCTTCCTCCTTTTGTTTGGGACGTTGATAAATTACCTTATTGGCTCAAAGAGCTTGTAAATGCGGATGTTGCTTAGTTTTGTTCGTAATAATATTACAAGCTTCTCTTTGGCGTAAAAAAACAATATTCCAATATCAAACAACATTAATAAGTAGGACATATAGTCACATACTGTTATTTATGTATGAATCATGTCTGTAATTCCCTAATTAGTTTGTAATTTATGTTTAACTTGGACGTCCTGATTTGATAGACTTAGAGTATGAAAATGATGTTTTTTCTAATTTATTTTATGTAAACGACCAATGATATCAATTACAGACATATTCAAAATTAATCAAACATAATCAATAAACTTATTTAAAAGTATATTTTTTATGTTGTTAAAAAAAATACGTCTCAAGGAATCCATGTGAAAATCGTTATTGTCAAATCTCAATAATTGATATGAAATTAGATGAATAACTATTAATGTCATATAGCCTATATGAACCAAAATCAGAAATAAATACTCGATCCAAGAAGATTACAAAAAAACATGCTACAACAAATGTCTACCATGACAAGCCGAGAATAGCTAGAAAAGAATAATACTAAATAGAGAAGCGTGCACGAATCCATAGTTAATTATGTAAAACCCGATGTGGCATGGATATTACAAATGATATGTTCTTCCTTAGTGTTTGTTTTTGTGTATTGCTTTGATTGAACGCGAACAAACGTTTTTGTACTCGCTTACGTGAACCGTCGTTTGGGGTTTATAATCGTTTCTAATGATAAGTTTTCCTTGATTATCAATTCGGTCCCTCAATAAATTGAAAATCTCTTAATGATTTCTACGCATTTAATTCTATAACAATTTGATACCCTTTTAATCTTAACTTAAAATTAACATTACTTTAATTGAATTCATAAAAACATTTATGATCATTTAATTTGATAAATGTTAGTAAAAAAGGTAGAATTTCCCAACATGTCAATCCCACAAAAATAAAGAATCAAAATTATAGTCAAATCTCATTGAATTAATAGATATCATAGTCCGAATCTTGTTTATTTTGATTATGAAATATTCAAGTGGAGAGTGAAAAAATGGAGTGAGGAAATATGACTAAATCTAATTTTAATACTAGAGAGAGAATTAAATTGCAGGTGAAGAAACAAAAAAGTGTATTTTGTGAAGTGGAGATGAAACAATAATTGTTATGCCATTTTATATTATAAAATATATATTTTTAAATAGATATTAAACTATGACGGATACATTCTATTTTATTTAAGTTCAATAAACATTAAAAGCTCATTAGATTAGAAAGTAAAAGAAATTACACTTATATAGTTTTTCTTGCAAGAAATACTTAATCAAATGCATATTGAACAAATTTCAACGTCTTTAATTCATATAATATTTATATAATCGCTACTTAGAAATATTTATATTAGTTCCTCAAAAAGAAATATTTATATTAGAAGTTTGTAGTTTATGGGGCTCATCTCACATCAAAGAAACTATGGTGGAGATGAGACCGCTTTAAAGCATTCTTTGCTAAATTTGATCCTTTGCGTCAATAAAATTTAAACGAGAGTCTTATTAAGAGTTTAGTTATTTTGACATGAGTTTTATTATTTCATGCAATAGTTTTACTATTTCATGCAATGTGTTTTTTATTCTACGTAGGACTCATTTTACTTTGATTTAAGAGTTGTGTTTATTTAGGAGTCTTCTGAACCCTATTATAAAAGGGTTTCATTGTTAAGTTTGCTGGTTTGGTTGATTATTAATTAATAAACGTTTGTTTTTGCTTTTCATTACGCTTGTGCTGCGTCAGTTGGTATCCAGAGACTAGTTACAATCTCCACGATGCCTCCAAGACAAGATGCCCAACGTCTTTAATGAATCAACCTCTTTGCGGCAAATGAGTTGACACCCTCTCAAAACCTCATTGATATGCGCCTCCAAATGACAAGCTTTCTTCGACCAATTTTCGCGACTTCTTCCCGGGACGCGCGAGTTGGTTCCCCGATGGTCGTAATGGGGGACAGACCGACGCGTCGGGGAATGGGATGGTTGTGGGGACCCTGTCTTGCCAGCTGACGAAGAGCAAACCATGTCAGTTGATAATCTGTTTGCTCATTTGGGTCGTCGTGAGGCACCGCGACCTGAGGATGATAGAAGATGGGAATCTGGGTCCAAACTGGACCTACCTGAATTTCACAGTGGCATTGATGGGGATGATTTTTTGGATTGGCTACACAATCGTTGATGAGTTATTAGAGTTCAAAGTCGGTTTCGGACCATCGCGTGCCTTTAATTGCAACCCATTTTCATGGTCGGTCGCCGCTTGGTGGCACCACATTAAAATTTTACGATCTCGTCAAGGGAAACTAAAGATTGAGGATTGGTCGAAATTCCTCAAGCACATGGAACGTGAATTTTTGCCCTTTAACTATCAACGTATTTTATATCAGAGGTTGCAGTCCCTTCGTCAAGGATCTCATACAGTGGATTCCTATTCCACGGAATTTTATCAATTAATTACGCATTCTGATATCTCTGAATCCTCGGACCAACTTATATCTCGCTATATTGGGGGTTTGCGAATCCCGTTTCAGGACATGCTCAATTTTTTAGCCCTCTACTTTGTCTCAAGCACACCCAGATGTGTGACCTTGGAAAAACTATTTACCCGAATTTTAACAACGTGAGATACGGTGTTATGTAGTGATTATTTATTCGGTTATGTATCACAAACCTATTATTAATGAAACGCGACTCTACTTTTATTTATTCCTTCCAACGTCAATTACGCATTTCGCATTTTTGAGCTTACCAATTTTATATTCTCCTCTAGTATTAATACTTGATCGAATGACTACGACTTTAGAAATATTGGACCCTCGATAAATTAGGAGTATATTCCAATCCCTATCCAAATATTTCACTATATTCTATAATTCATTTTCCCACCAACTTCCAATTAATTTTTTTAAAAATACATATTTCTTATTTCATATCTTTAATTTTAAAATTTAATATTAAGTATAAATATTTATACATTTTATTTTTCTTCAATTTTATAAAAGAAAAGAAAATCAAATATGTTTTTTTCCTAATTTTCGAAAATACCCTTTAAATAGGGAGGTTATTTATATTTTTTGTTAAAACAAAAAAATCTACATATTAGAATTTTCCTACAATCCCCACTATCACAATTGGTCAAACAAATATATTTTAAATTCCCCCCTAAAAACTAGCTTTTGGCCAATTATTTTATGTTCTAATTTTTCCCAATTATTACCCTAACTCATCATCTAACCAAACCAAAACAAAAATTTTGTCTCCCTCCTCTCTTGTAGAATCGACCATAATGCCATTTTGAACAAGAATTCCTTGTTCATTTCACCAACATTCACTCCCTCTAATTGCAAATTACCTCCTTCTTTCTAAAATAAAAATCCCCATAATTCTCTTTTCTTCTTTTCTTCTTCTTATCATCATCTACCTTCTATACTTAACCAAAACAAGAAATCTCTTCCCTCTATCCCTTGAATTCGAACCAAACCATACTAACAAGGTAAGAAATTGTGTTCTAAAAATCATCTTGTTATCCTCTAGCTCATCATCTTCACTTCTTAACCTAAGTTTGATTTTTGGTTTGAGGTATACTTAGAAGACTTGGAAGACACTAAGAGCCTTACCATCATCTTGAAAAGGACTTCAGACTTTGAAGATTTTGAAGAGAAATTGGACTATAAGGTAAGAAATGGGATTTTTAGTACATTTTCTTCTTCATCTTCTATTTTCCAAAATTTTGATACTCCATTTTCATTTTTGGACTTTTAGGGGCTGACCTTAAGAGTTGTTTTAAGAATGAGCAAATAGACCCATTTTGAGACCTCTAATAGTCTCATTTCATCTACTACACAAGGTAAGTGTAGTTTTTACCAATCTTCTTCATCTCCTTCCTATTTCCTAAATTTTTAACCTCATTTCCTAACTCCTACATTTTTTGGTACTCCTTGACCTAGGGGATGACCTAAGTCACTTCTCCTTCAAGAGTAATTTATTTCATCTTTCACCAACAAGTTCATTTTTAAGGTGGGTGGACAAATCTTTCCAACTTCTAGGTGTTTTTACTTAAAATGCATGTAGTATTTTGAAAATGTTGAGCACTTGAGATATATATGTTATGTATTGCATGTTAATTTCTAGTATCAAGTTGAAAATTTCTCAAGTATGGCTCAAAAATGCTATTTGTTGAAAAATAGGTGCATACATGTACACTTTATTGCGATATTTGGTGAATGCTTGTGTGAAATAGACTTGTATATGTATGACTCTTGAATCCATGTTTTATATGACTTATAACCTGGACAAGTCGAGCATAATTGATTAAATTTCAATTTTTGGACTTAAATTGCAAAAATGGAAAATTAGTGGACTTAATTGCAAGAAAATAAAACTTAAGGGACCTCTCTGTAATTTTCGATTTTTGGGACTGAACTCAGGTTCAAAAATGATGTTTGGACATTTTAATAAAGTTTTAAGGGTTTTCAGATAAATAAAATCAACCTTTAAAAGCCCAAGGACTAGATTGTAAAATTTTAGAAGTTTAAGGGCCATATTGCAATTTTCAAACCGTACCAGATCCTATTTTTAAAATTTGAAATTTTAACTCTTAATGGACTGGAAATAACATATTTTAAGTGTATTCCAAAAATCCAAGTGTTTAGAGCTTCGAAAGTAATTTTATAAAAATTGAGGGACCAAATCGTAAAAGATTAAAATTGAGACCAAAATAAAATTTCCATGACTTATGCAGTCCATGCACCTGTAAATACTAATTTAACTATAACATAATTATATTTTGGACCCAAGGTTCAAATTTTATAACAATTGGACCCCTAAAAGCCTTAAAGGCAATTATTTCAAAATAGGACAAAAATGAGATTTCAAAAGTTAAGGGACCTATACTTATTTCTTTTAAAAACTGCTTTTGCCCCAATATCCCAATGACCTTAGTGACATTTTTCAACTGGAATCACATTAAAATCTCTTTCGGTTTGTGAGTACCAATTATTTTAAACTTAGTATTCTGAAATGACAATTTTAACAAATTTGGGGCCAATGTGAAGAATTGAAAAAAAAATCGACCTCAAAACTTTAAAAACCTGAATCTCTGAACAATTTAGAGAATTTAGAACTGACCTCATAATTTTTCAAGGTCGGGATATTTACTTATTCAATTTTTAACCCTAAAAGTATTGGTTTTTACAAAACGGGGATAATTGTAAATTTTCTTTTTAACAAGGACCTAACTCAAATTATTTTTTTTAAAGAAACAGCCCTGGACCCTCTGACTTTTAATAATTAATTAAAAGATTTTATTTTCTTAAAACCCCTTGACTTGTCGGATCATCTTGACCGATTAATACCCGATCGCGGGGCGACTTCCTTGTCTTGTGATTTCAAATCTATAACGGGTCTTATGTTCCACCTAATCTTTCAAGATATCGAAGATTGATTATCCTCACGATAATCATCTTCATCCAAATAACTCCACCAACGCCATAATTGCCACTCGCGATTTTCGAAACTTTTCCTAAACTCTTTACTGAATCAATAATACTCGATTTGTCTGGTTGACTTCCCGAACTTGTATTTATTTTCCTATCCGAGTCAACTTGGTGTGTCGAGCTCACGGTCGGAATGGATACATCGGGGATGGAACCGGGCAGCTCGGGGCCGCTATTCCACTCTTCCGCCCCATCGCCCTAATCCCGCAACTAAGGGACGGAGTTTGTCCAAGGAAGCGGGTCATAGACTTGAGGTATAATCATGATTATGACAAATCCGTGTCTTGCTAGCTCCACTGTGGATTTTGTCTTTGCTATGGAGCGATAAGGTGATGTCTTGGACCATCTTGCTCGAGGAGTTACAAGGAAGAACGAAGGAATTTATCGATCCACACGATTCTCGAGTTAAACGGACCCGTTTGGTTGGCGCTATAAATCCGCACGCAACCGCTACTTGTATTGCATTGGTTGGCGTTACAAATCCGTACGCAACCGCTACTTGTCTTGTATAGGATTGGCGCTACAAATCCGTACGCAATCCTCCTGTCTTGCTTGAATCACATAGTGCCTGTGTGACCACGAACTGTTTTCTTAAAACTGTATAAGTATATTACTTAAATATATTTCTCACGACGCTTGTGGGCTGTGTGTGAAATCACGCATCATATCTCACGCATTTTTCATACGACTGTTTTCTTGCATCAAAATATATATCGCCACACTTGCACACGATCACCCAATCCACTGAGATTTATGTCTCATTCCCTCTTGTTTTCTAACCTTTAGATGGGGACGATGTTGAGGATGTCGACCCGACCGCAGATTGTTGACCCTCGCCCCGCCTGTCGAACTTGTACCATCTTTCTGATGATTGTACTTATTTCATGTACTTCTGCGAATGTTGGACTCCCTTTTATCCTGCTACTCTTTTCTCTCTTTGACTGTAATTTGAGGGCATAGGACCCTTGACATTTAAGATTTGGATATGGCGTTCTTTACGCTTTAGTTTTGGCCTGTAAACTTATTCAGGTTATTATGTCGAATGTATTTGGACCTCGTTAGACTTTAAGTTGTAATTCGTACTTATGTTTATTTTAGTTCCGCTGCTTTAGACTCTCCTTCACTTGGAGTTATTTGTATCACATGTCTAGACTGTGGGTTTATTTCTGTTTAAGTGGTTGATTGTCGTCGCGTTGCGTTTGGGGCGTGACATATCTTCGAAATTTCAGGCAGAATGTGATGGTTCAAATGAGTATGTTGATTATCAGCCAGGCACACTCAATACAACTGATCGACTTATTGAGGATCTTGACAACTATGACATAGTTTTTCACATTGGAGATCTCCCATATGCGAATGGTTACATCTCACAGTGGGATCAGTTTATCGCACAAGTGGAGCCAATAGCGTCTGTTGTGCGCCTTAGATTGTGAGGTTGGACCGATATGCAATCATCTTCCTTTTTTATTTTATTTTTATCTTTTTAATTCATGGAAAGATGCTTTGTTTTTTGTGCAAAGTGGCAATCATGAGCGTGATTGGCCAAATTCCGGTTCTTTTTCTTCTATACTCCAGATTCGGAGGGAATGTGGTGTTCTTATGAGACCATGTACTATGTTCCCCGTGGAAAATAGAGCCAAGTTCGGTAAAAAATTGTTTGTCGCCTTCTGGTTGAAAAAGATAGAGTAGTTTTTAGTGTTTTCAAATGACAACTTTTGCTTATGATTCGCACCATTTATTCAAAACCTAAAAGCAGGGGAAGGGCGCTTAAGATTTCTCGATTTTGCTTCTTATTTGACTTTTACAAATAAGCATTTTTACAACTTATTCACCAAAGTCAATTCTTCATCTGCGCTTTTGAATTTTATACGAAACTTTTAACATCATATCCTGATGAAAATTGGTTAGATGGAGAGAGTGCGATAAAGTAGTGGCAATGCCTTTCTCATTGAAGGAGTTGAATGGATCTACGAATGCACAATTTTGAATTTTTCAACTCTGTTTCTTCCTATTCATTTGATTCTCTCGAGGCATGTGCATTTAAAAGCAACAGGAAAAATTAAGTTTCAAGGGAAGGTAACAAGAATCTCGGCAAAGATTGACAACGGCGTCTTAAAATCGATAAAAATTTAGAATTGCTCGTAATGGAAAGTTGATGAAAATGCAAAGAGTATTTTCGGTGATGTTTCAATCTCAAGTCTAAAACTCAATCAATTGGTGTTGGCTCCTCGTTAGTCGGAGTATTGAACATAACATCCAAGGGTATCAAGGTTTGTCCGACAACCCTTTGTCCTCTAAACGATTGTTTTCTATTAGTACTCTTTAAGATGTCATTTCGTTTAGGCCCTGGTGAATTATCTCTAAAATGGTTTTAGCTGTTATATTTATTTTCTAGCTCAAGTGATTTAGGTGTTCTCAATGGGAGAGCCCGAAATAAATAGAAAGGCTTTGCTCAAAGTTATTCAATCTCCAAAGGCAATTTTTTTGTTGTTGGGATTTATCACTCATATTCTTACAAAATTCATGTTGCTTCAGAATCTAAAGCTAGAAAATTCAAGATTCCTCATAAATTGTTCACACTTCTTGTGCTATAAAGGTTTATATGGTGGACACCAATGGCGTGAGCTACGAAAAAAATAAGAGCGGGCCGATACACGAAATTGGGAAAGGTGGATAAAAATTTAAAAGAAATGTCACTCTATAGAATGCACTTTAGAGAATCATGAGAGCGATAGCTCGACATTATAGACATGAGATCTCAGATCGACCGTATCTACAGAGACAAGAGATTGAAACCATATAAAAATTAAATAAAAAATTCTTTTAAGAAGGGAAGGGGTGGGGGGCAGGGGGTGGGACAAGGCCCGGGTTGCCCCCCATAGCTTCGCCACTGGTGGACACACGATGACTAATATGCTTTCAATCACAAAACCCTGTAGATATTGGTAATACTTACGGTTTCTCTGTAGCACATGGAAATTTTACATATTATCTTACAATATAATTAGAACTATAATAAACTCTATATCCTTATTGCATAAATGAGTGCAATATTAAATGATGCTTGTTGTATATGGAGCCCAAGACACTGGTTCATTTTCCCAGCTTATGCTTTGTTTTATATGTAGTTGGATGCATTGGGACGGCCGGATGAAAATCTTGCAATAGAACTTGTAGGACCTCTCGCAATCAACTTCTCAAGAAAATCTAGCTGGAAAGGTGATGTGTTATCGACTACTTCACTCAACTACCTTAGAGGTCCTTTCCACCTTTTTTTGGCTTAATATGCTTCTATCTCTCTGTCCTCTTTTCTAGCCATTTTGTTATGACCTTTTTCCTTGGTATTGATACAAAATATATACTCTTTTATATGCAACCAGGTATGCCATTTACCCTTTGGATGAACTCGGAGCTAGCCTCACTCCGGGAGCAATTTCAAGAGTAAACTTTTAGACTACTCAATCTTATTTCGATGCTCCTGGTTTGGGGATCTTTGTGAAATTTATTTAAAAGAGTTTCCTCATCACCTTACTTTGTGATGGTTGTAGTTTTATTTTCAGCTACTCTTTAATTTGTTGTTTCAAGCTTGCTTAGTCAATTGGTTGATTCCTATATTCGGTTGGTTGAATGGGTGATTAGGTGATCAAAGCTTTACATATATTGTTTACTTGCTTATTGAAAATCGGTGGTTGTAATTAGATGGATATATAGTAGTTGTCTCAAAGCATTTTGAGATTGGAGAATTGTTGTATGCTCGAATGACTTAAATGAGCGTTGTGCATTTCCATGTAAATTAGTGCTTTCAATAGTAGAAGAAGGTAATGCTTGAGTCGCTCCCTTCAATAGGGATACAACAAATGAACCATGGTTGCCGGTGGTAGTTATGGTTGTATGGTTGCATCAAAGTATGTTTCACGTTTTCTCATCCGATACCGGGCGTCGTCAAGTAGCCCATTCCACCACCACCTGGTAAGTTTGAGTATATAAGAAATTGAAGCTAAAAGTTTCTTACTTTATTTTTGCAAAGAGGGTTTAAGTTTTTTCGCTTTATTTGGTCAAAGGGTTCCAAATTATTCATGTATTGGAGAAAGTTGAATGCGATTCAGGATATAACATAAATTATCTATTTTCTTCGACTAATGACTAAAATCGATGGAAATTAAAAGGGAAATAAAAGAAAGTTATGAATGATCATGTTACTCAAGCTAAGCACCATGTGCCACGTGTTGGTGTTTATGGCGTTATTCATTCCCAAACTTGAGTTTACAAAGACACGAATTTATCACGAGTCTCCTTTTGTTGGAGTGGAAATTGAGAGGGAACCCTAGTTTTGTGTGTCTTGTTTCATCTTCCTTTCTTGTCTTTGTGCGTCGCTTTGTTCGTGTCTTCTCCTTCAGACAAGAATCTCCATGGTTACTGTGATTAAGCTTTTGACTTTTAGTTTAAGAATATTATGCTGGTACCATGTGGAAAAGTTAGTCATTAAATAAATTTGCTTCCCCTTTTTTGTTCATTTATTACTTGTGCTTTGTTTTTAAAAAAACTCAACCAACCTCATTAACCCCCATTACTGTTTTATCCAGTAGCTTTTTTATTCTTCTTTGGTCCCCACTTGTCCCCCATTACTTTTTCTCTTCATTGTTTTTTTTTTGTTTTTCTTTGCTTCCAGGTGGCCTGATCGTAGCGGGACTGGTGGATCGTAGGGCTGAGAATCCTCTCTTTTTCGTATACCTGGCAATGGAGAAAGATATTTCTGAGAGGTTAAGGTCATTTTCCTTATCCAAAGATGAAACAGAGGAAATTGCTTTGGAAAATAAAGATGTGGAAAAGAGCAGGGCAGAATGTGAAAAGAGTCTCCTTGGTAAGGTCTTTGGTGTTAAAAAATGTAACTTTGCTGGTCTCAAAAGCACCGTCTCTAATATCTGGAACACAAGAAAGTTTTTCAGTCAGGGAAATTGGCCAGAATTTTTTTCAATTTGTATTCTCCTCCCAGGAAGATAAAATTCGAGTTAGAAGTGGAAAGACTTGGAGCTTTGATAATCAATATTTAATTTTGAGAGACTGGTCTGAAAATCTGGAGGAAAATTCTAAATCCTTCAACTTTGTCGAGCTATGGGTGCAACTCTGGAATGTACCCTTTCATTGGCTTAGTATTGAAACTGGAAGGAAAATTGGAAAGAAATTCCCAAAAATGATTGATATTCTCATACCTGAATCTAGAAGCAATAAAGGAAGACACATTAAGATACTTGCAGAAGTTGACCTTAACAAGTCTTTAATGAGAGGTACTACCATCAAACTTGGGGACGAATCTTGTTGGGTTGACTTCCGGTATGAGAATTTACAAGGATTTTGCTTTTATTGTGGAAAGATAGGACATGCAGAGCGTGGATGTCAACAAAGAAAAGATGATCTCTCGAGGAATAATTTGCTAGAAGACAATTTGGGAATGGTCATGGGCTCTAAGTGGGTTTGAATAAAGTGGGGCTTCGGAATAATAGGCAAGGTTCTGCAACAGACCAATCGAATCTGGGAAACCAAGGTGATGAAAAAAAGGCAGTACTCTTGGTACGGAGACTCAAATTTCAGAAGGCAGCAACATTCTGAAGGAGATTACTGAAAAGAGAGATGGGCAAATCAATACCAACAGGCCTGACTCTCCTAGTAATTGGAAGGATGGAATTGCAACTCAAATAGATACTTCCAAAACATCTGGTCCTACTGAAAGGAAAATTCAGATCAATAAGAGCCAAAAGTGGCAAGTGGCAAGGGATATTAATGATAACAAAGAAAATGAAATGGCGATTGATCAATTGGGTCAGGAGGAACCGAATGAGACTATAAAAGAAATAAGGGCACCTCTGAAGGAGATCCAACTTCCTATCAGTGGTAAAGTGGGAGTGGCAGAAAAAAAAATTAAGCAGGAAAAAAAGCAATCTATCACAGGTGTCCTAAGGAAAAATGGCTACAGGCCGATGGATATTAGTGAGGGGGCTGGTAATATCAAGGCAGGCACTAAAAGAAATTTCAACCTAGTGGATTAAGAGGAGGAAATTCAAATGGAAAATTGCAAAAAAGCCAAAGGGATTGTGGGGATGATTGTTGATACTAAGGTTACGGAAAAGGTGGAGGTGGCCAGCCTAAAATGGGCTCAAAGTTATCAATGATAGTCTCCTCGTGGAATTGTAGAGGTCTGGGAGGGCCCTCGACAATTTCCCAACTCAAGGAGTTCATTAGGCTCCACCTTCCGGACTTGGTATTTCTTTGTGAAACAAAAAAGAAAAAAGCTTTCGTGAAAACGGTTTGCAAAAAATTGAGATTTATTGATAGATGGTGTTGTGTTGACCCGATAGGAAAAAGTGGGGGTCTTACAGTTCTTTGGTCTGTTAGGATTAGAATTATTAATATTATCTGTTCACAATTCTGTGTTGAAGTGGAATTTAATTGGGAGGATTCCATAGAGAATTTTTGGGCTATATTTGTGTATGCAAGATCGATAAAGTTTGTGAGAATGGATCAGTGGAAATACCTTGAATCAGCAAAAAATAAATGGGGCCAATTGTGGATTTTAGGAAGTGATTTTAATGATATCACTGGGGCTGATGATAAGAAATGAGGTAGAAGTAGGAGTATTACCAGTTGTTTGGATTTTAATTCTTTCATTGAAGAGATAGGGATGGGTGAATTCAAATTTAAGGGACATCCTTTTACTTGGGCTAACAAAGAGATGGTGAAGGTTTTGTTGAAGAAAGAATTGATAGATTCTTTGGCTCTCCAAATTGGTTCATGAAATATTGTGATACTCTTGTTCAACATATTGAGATGCATTATCCCGATCATTGCCTTCTTCTCTGGATGGATAATACCCCGAAAAGCTTAAAAATCGAGAGAAGATTTATTTTTGATAAAAATGGATTCATTGGGAGGGGATTGATAGTGTGGTCACGCATGCTTGGCAACAAGAGGTTGAGGGTACACCTTTGTTCCAGTTTCAAAAAAGAATTGCGAATTGTCGTATGGAGCTGATTAAGTGGAACAAAACTCAGAGAACAAACTCCTCAAAAATTATTGAAAAATGCAAAAATAGGCTGAATGAAGTTAAGGTTCGGGGATCATCAAAGGATTGGTCTGAATGGAGTAATTTGCGTAAGGTTCTTGACAAAGCATATAAGGAGGAGGAGAGCTTTTGGAGCCAAAAAGCCAGGATCAATTGGTTCAAGGAGGGGGACAGAAATTCGAGATTTTTTCACGCTTGTACTGTTTAAAGACGGAAAATTAATAGTCTTGAGAATCTGATTCGTAGTGATGGTTTTGTCTGTGCTTCTCTTAAAGAGATTGAATCTGAAGTTAATGACTTTTATTATGATCTCTTTCAAACATCTTCTCCTAATCGGATGATACATTTTAGGGGATTCAAAAAGTTATTACGCCCACCATGAGCCAAATTCTCACCGGCCGTGGAAGAATTGGAAATCAAAAGGCTATCTTCCAACTTCACCCTTCCAAAGCCCCAGGTATGGATGGCATGAATCCACTTTTTTTCCAGCATTTTTGGTTGATTATTTCTCATAAGCTTTGCCTTGCGGTTAAAGATTTTTTTAGATTTAATAAGATGCCAAAATATATGAATCATACTTTGATTATTCTCATTCCAAAAATCAAAAATCCTTCTTCCATTGCTCATTTCGACCAATCAGCCTGTGTGGTGTTCTGTACAAGGTCATTTCGAAAATTCTGGTTAATAGAATGAAGCCCATTCTTCATCATTGCATAAGTGAAAACCAATCCGCATTTATACCCGGTAGACAAATCATTGATAATGTGGTATTAACTCACGAGTGTATTCATTTCTTGAATGGGCATAGAAAAGGAAAAAAAACATATATGGCTCTTAAACTGGATATGTCAAAAGCTTATGATCGTGTTGAGTGGAGATTTCTTGCCTCAATTTTAATTGCTATGGGATTTGCCTGGAAATTTGTCAATTGGATCCTTATTTGTATGAGTTCTGCTTCTTTTTCATTCAATATTAATGGTCATGTTTTTGGTTATGTTAATCCCTCTAGAGGTATTAGACAAGGCGATCCCTTATCTCCATATCTGTTCATTCTGATTTCTGAAATTCTCTCTGGTTTGATTAGGCAAGCTAAACATTTATCTCTTTTCAATGGCATTAGAATTTGTAGGAATGGTCCTGTTCTTACGCATTTATTCTTTGCTGATGATTCGATTTTATTTTGTGAGGCTTCTTATTTTCAGGCTCTTAATGTGCATACAATTCTTGAGAGATACTGTCTTGCATCGGGTCAGCAAGTTAATCTTGAAAAGTCTTTAGTGTTATTCAGAAAAAATGCTCCATTTTCACTTAAAAATGGTATTTGTTCGATTCTTAATGGTATTACTAAACAACATCACTCTAGATATTTAGGATTACCAATGGTTATTGGTAGAAATAAAAGAGATATTTTTCAGTTTGTTGTTGAGAGTGTTAAAACAAGAGTGAATAATTGGAGTAATTGTTTTCTGTCCGCAGCTGGTAAGGAAGTTATGTTGAAAGCTGTCATTAATGCAATGCCTAATTATGTGATGTCTTGCTTTCAACTCCCCGTTCATGTCTGTAGAAGAAGTTTGTAAAATTGCTTCCCAAAATAGTGGGGTACTTTTGAGTGGGGGGAAAAAGATTGCTTGGGTAGCTTGGGATAAACTCATTTTCTCAAAAGCTAAGGGGGTCTTGGGTTTCGTGGATTTGTCTTTGTTTAATGAAGCTCTTTTGACTAAGCGATTTTGGAGACTTATTACTCAACCAAACCTTCTTCTTAGTAAAGTTCTAAAAGCTAAGTATTTTCCAAAAGGGGGTATATTGGAGTGTGAACCTAAAAACAGGGACTCATTTGCTATGGAAGAGTTGGATCCGAACAAAGAAAACTCTGATTTTGGGGCTTAGGTTTAAGGTTGGGGATGGGAAAAGTATTAAAATTTGGGATTCTCCATGGATTCCAAAATCTCCTTCATTTAAACCTCAAAAAGCTGGAAATTTTGGAATGCAATTTACTTGGGTTAATGAGTTTATTACGGATGATGGGAAGAATTAAAATAGTGATCCGATTTTCAAATGCTTTAGGAAGGAAGAGATGAAATTGTTTTGCGATTCCAATTGGTCAAGGCAACAAGGATAAATTCTTATGGCATTTGGAGAAGAAAGGCTCATTTTCCGGTCCAAGTCCACATACCAAAGATTTGTTACAATTGAAGCTTTGCGGAGGATAAGTCGGAATCAAGTTCGGGAGTTCAAATATTGGATCAATTTGGCACAAGTGTTGGAAGTTGAACATCAAGAATAAAATTAAACACTTCCTTTGGAGAGATATTAATCGTAGTCTCCCAACCGCAATCGCTCTCAATCATAGAGGCATGAGTCTTGATTCCATATGTTGTGTTTGTGGGGAGGAGCAAGAATCCATTGAGCATATTCTTTTTCAATGTGGTAGAGCGCAAAGGTCCGGAAACTTGCACTGTACGGTGGGTTAACACTCTGCGACCGCATTTACAATTAGGAAATGGTAGGGGTGTTCAATTAACCGATTTTTTTGGTTAATCGTTAACCGAATCAATTTGGTTAATTCGGTCAGAATCAATTATTTCGGTTCGTTGAATGGTTAAAGGTTTTGAAGAATTTTGGTTATCGGTTAATTCGGTTCGAAAATTCAAATTAACCGAATTAACCGATTTAACCGAAATATTATGTTAAACATATATTTTATATATAATTATAACTACATATAATATATATCATATATTTTTATTTATTTATATCATATATTATATATAAAAAATTATATTTTTTATTTTAAATAAATTTACGTGAATTATATTTATTTATTTATATCATATATTATATATACAACATATATTTTTGTATTTTAAAGAAATTTCGGTTAATTGTTAATCGATCAGATTGAATTAACCGAAATATAATTCGGTTCGGTTAATTCGGTAAATATAATTTCGGTTCGGTTAATGGTTTTACCAATAGGCAAATTCGGTTAATTCGGTTTTCAACATTTCGGTTAATGGTTAACCTAATTAACCGAATGAACAACCCTAGGAAATGGTGGCAACATATTTGTGAGCTTAAAGACAAAGAATTGTCACGCAGGATAGGATGCGGCTCGGTGTTTATTTGCTATGGTGGCTTTGGAAGACAAGAAACATTTGGATGTTTCAAAAAATTTGGTGGCATGAAGTTGACATTGTTAATGCAACATTTCAAGAATGGCAGGAATTTGTGGTTGCTACAGGAACCGGACTGAAAGTCTCTCAAAGGCTGAATCATCCTTAGGAATCCGTGAGCTCAAATGGAAATTCCACAAAATCAGTAGTGCAGTATGTAGTGGTGATTAGTGCTGCAATTGTGAATTCTAGGAAAACTAGATGGGGGGTGGATGTGTGATGATACAGATTGTATGGTGCGTGCTTGGACTACTTCTAGGGATACCATTGTGAATCCAGTGGAGGCAACCTTGCTCGATGTTCGCCATGCTCTTTGTTTAGCAGCAAAATCAAAGGCGCAATCTCTTACATTGCAAATAGATGACAAGGATATTGTTTGCAAACTAAACAACAAGATTCAATTTGAAAATATTGGTGCAAAAATAGCCGAAGACATCTATTTGCTTAGCTTTATTTTTGATTTTGTTGGTTTTGAGAATCTTGACTGTTAGAGCTTGGGCTCGTGTAATAGAGTTGCTCTTATGGCCTTAGATAGTGATGTTGATTTGGATTGGTAATTTGGGTTGACCAATTCCCCATTTGGATAGTATCTTAGTCATTTTGGTTTTTTAGCCAGTCGGCTACGTTGTATTCCAAATGTTGATTGAGTTAGTTTATAAAATTTCTATCGTTCGAAAAAAAAGACACGAATTTATCCAGACCCAAGTTGACCAAAAAATTGACTTCTTCCTTTAATATTGATAACTCTGTGTAACAACTATATAGAACTCAATAACCTTTCAAATTGTAATGCGTTAATAAAACGATTGTTTGCGAGATGAACATGATGAAGTTGGAAAGGATATGTCTGGTAAATAGCAAGCCAAAACTAGATATCCGCCTAACGGACTTACGGATTGCTCTTGGGCCACGAATCGAGGATAGTTTATCCGTTGATACTCAATTTTGCTATTAGTGGGGAGCTTGAATTAAATGGCTCAACTCATCCCAAATGGATAAAACCGAAAGGCGTTCTAACAATTTGAGAATGGTGATGTGAATCTTGTTGCAACACAAGGTAAATATTTGAGTATGGTCTAATTTTTCATTGTATAATCTTCTTGAAATGCTTGGGTGTGGTCGTTATTTTTATTTTTATCTCGATTCTAAATCTAGGTGAGGCTCAAGCGAGAACATCTCAACATAGCAAAATTCGAACCGACAACGGACTCGGTCCAATCTTTGGATTTAGCCCTGGTAGGATCGTAATGGCAATTTAGAATTCAAAGTCGAGCTAGCAAGTGGCAAGAAAAATTGGTGGTGACCTCAACACGTTCGGTGGAGCAAGACGTCCTTTCAACTACCGAGGTAAATTTGATAAAAATCTCGAGTTCTCCACTAAACACGTCTCTTTTAGCGATGCCAGGTTTTTAGAGAGAAATTCGTTTGCGCCCGAGAAACTTGCATTTGATTTTGTTACTAAACAAGCCGCTAGAGTCTTTGAGAGCCAATTAGTCAATCGATATTGGAAGGTGATGGCGACTTAAATTTAAGAAGCTAGTCATCGCATCACTCGAGACTTTGATGCCAAGGATCGAAGGCAAAGGTGGTCGGGCAGGCTAGGTGGAAGCTAGTTTACTCTCCCCAGATCCCAGTTTGCTTTTGAGTGGACCACACAATCGATCCTCTCAAATCTCCGGCTAGCAACATTTCGTTCGGGACCAAAGTTGAAGTCCGGTTGGGGAAGCGTGTTCGGGTTGTCTCGACTTTCCCAAAAATATTCTTTCTTGCGCAATTTACTCATCTTAAATTTCCAAAATTTTAGAAGGGATAATTACAACCCCTGAGGTTGGCAATTACAAACAAGTTTTTCAAAAAACTCGAGGTTTGGTTCCATCTTACATATTTTCCATAAGCAAAAAATATTTCAAACCCCTCGACATTTATAAAAGTATTACAATTACCCCTTAAGTTTAAGACATAATCAAACGTGAGGTTTTATTGTAATTTTGGACATCACATCATTTTTTTTGAAATTTTCCCAAATCTCAGGGGCATTTTTTTAATTATCCCTTTTTTTAATCTTAATTGTTTTCAATGTGAAATTTTATGAAACGTTCCTCGTAGTTAGGCGGATGAAGGATTGAGAGATGGCTATGCAGTGGACTTTGATCTATCAGCTCACGAGCCATCCGAGGGTGCATCCGCAATCTGCGCGCGTCAAACGCGTCTCTATTCGAGTATTCTACGACTTCACAGGACTAGCTTTGCTTGGATATATACTTAGAAGATAGTAGAAATTTAATTTTGGGGTGTATACCTTTAAAATTGTTTGAAGCCCTCTCAAAGAATGTAAACATCTTGTTGGTCTCAAAGGTGAAACAATGGTGGTATTATTTAATGTATAGTCTTTGATTATTTTCATTCACGGACATCACCATTGAATTTTGACCGTGGAAATCGAGTTCTTGTAAATATTCATTGTTCGTTGCTGAAAATATATGAAATGAGCTTTGTTTAATTTATAGAAAACCAAAGGGTGGAAATTGTTTCTTCTTCGTAACCAGAGATGGGTATTTGCAAGATTTTAGGGAGGGTTTTTTGATGTTACGTAATTTGTGGAAAATTTGTGAACACTCTTTGTAGAGGCATTTTTAGGTCGACTTTTTGGATAACGTCAACAAATTTTTGTGTTAGAAGATATTAATCCTCCTGGGTAGTTTTTGTAATTTTAAACTTAGTTGGGTTTTCTCAAATTACTCCAAAACTCAGGTGTATTTTTTGTAATTAACCCAAAAATGGCATTACAAAAATAGTACATTCTTCATGGGCTAATAAAACAATCTTGGTTACATTCTCCTATGGGAAAAAGTTCTTGATTTTCCAAAGATGAATAAAGAAAGAGGTGTCACCAAAATCTCCAGGGGTCCTTGTAAGGAGGCACATAATTTTTAGTAGGAAGGATAAAGCGGAAAAATGCCATGGTTTTCTCAAGAATGGTCTCATCTGCGTGATGTGATAAAACCACCATCAAAACAACTCCTATATTTTTTCACCTTTTTCCACATTATATAGATTGAATGAAGAGTAAGTGAGAAATAATGTGGACAAAACCGGAAAAAAAGGGTCTCAATTGCAAGGCTAAAGTAGACAAGATCATAATATTTCCCATAGATTTGGAAGCATGCTTTACTATCTGTAAATAGTCCAAACTGAAAACATGTGATCATTAAGTGTAGCAAACTTGATGAAAGTTGAAACTATAAGCAACTTTAGTAATTTGAAGTGGACGGGCAAATGATATAAATTTTAGGTTGATGTTTTGTTTAATTTGAGCATGATTAAATGTGATGATTCTAAAATTTGGTTTTGATTTTGAGCTTTATTTTTGACAAGGCACGATTGTATGGCATATTTTATCAAGGCACGATGGTAGGTCTTATTTTCCCAAAAAAACAACCAATTCGTGCCTTGTTTTGGAAGGCACAATAGTTAATTATTTTTAAAAAAATCGGCCATGCCTTATTTTTGCAAGAACGATTGTTAATATTTTTTAAAAAAATTTGGTCATGCGCTTAACCGTAGCAAATTTTCGGAAAATACGGTCGTGCAAAAAAACCGTAATCAAAATTTGAAATACAATCGAGTTGAGGCACGACCGGAGGAGAATGATTTTTGGAAAAAAAAAATAGCCCCCATTCGTGCCTCTACGAACTAGCGAAAATGATTCAATTTTGCAACACCAAATTCACCAACAATTCGATTAACCCAACCTCTAAAGCATTCAAGAACCAAAAATACCCTATTTTTGGACAAAACTAGACAATAAGTTGCAAAATATGGAAAAAAAAAACTTACCTCCTCTTCGATTAAATGGCCGCCGGGTGAAGCGCTCCTACTATTTCTTGTGCTCCTCTTCCTTCTAAAATATGTCAACATATATTTTTGAGGGATTGGGGTGTGAGGTTTGGGGTGAGAGAAGAGAAAAGAGAGGAGAAGTGAGGTTGGGGTGTGGGGTGTATGTTAAGTTAGGGTTTTTAAGTTTGGAGGGTAAAATTGTAAATATAGGTGTGGTGTATTTAGTAATTATATGGATTTGTAAAATAGGGGTAGGGTGTATTAATCAATTCTTTATATGGATTTGTAAAATAGGGGTAGGGTGTATGTGGAAATATGATGTATTAATCAATTCTTGGGGTGCAAATAGCACCACCCTAAAAGCAGTGTGACTTTTGACTAGCTCTTCGCCTATATGATAAAAAGGACCAGAGATGTTAAACGGGTGGGCCGATGGGCGATCCATTTAAACCGCAAAAAAAAAAGGGCCTCTAAATCTTTGGCCCATTTAAATCCGGGTTTTTGGCCGGGCCCGGTTAAAACCGCGGGCTAAATGGGAGGGCCGCCATGCCAAACGGGCTGGCCCGGGCCATCTCTCTCTCTCTCTCTTCTTTTTTTTTTTTTTTTTTTTTTTTTACATTTTTGTTTTTGGAAAATGAGTGTTAACATTATGAAACCCTTTCCCTAAAAAAAAAACTTTACGAAACCCTTCTTGAGTTCTGAGTTCTCCCTTCCTAAGCGCCGTTACTCACTGTCCAGAGTCCAGGCTCACCGCTAGCCAACTCCAAGTTGCCGTCGCTGTTTCCCGTCGCTGCCAGCCAGTCGCCGCCTGGCCGGACTTGCTGTCTTTCACTCGCCAACTCCAAGTTCGATTTTGTTAGTATGTATTTCTGAATAATTCTGATTTGTAAACAACTTAAGTTGATTACACGAAAATAGTGCAAAATCGTTGTCTTTAAGATTTATTAGGGGACAACTCACCCCTCTCCTCGTTCAGTTTTACTGTTTTAGTGCGAGATTCAGTTTTTTCATGGTGTTTCTTAGCTTGGCCTCTTCAGGCATTGCGACAATTGAATTTGAAGTTGGTTTTGTAGTAATAGTGTCCTGCAACATTAATAGTTATTACAAGAAAGAAAAGTAAATGAATAAAAGATTAGAGTAAATGAATAAAAGATGCAGAATTATCCCAATGGAAGAACTATGATTAATTTTATAATCAGTTTATTTCTATTTTTTATGTTTTACATTTATTTTTGTAAAAATTTAATCACTTGACAAGTTCAATTTGATTGGGCCGAATGTGGTGAGAAATATTAGTTTTTAATGGCTGCATATTATAGAATATGACTTATTAGTGGGCTGCATATTATAGAATATGACTTAATATTTCTCACTTCTAAGCCAATGAAAATCAAATAGGTGAGAAATATTAAGGGCTGCATATTATAGAATATGACTTATTAGTTTTAACTCTGTAAATTTACTAAAATAAGTTTTAACTCTTTTGGAGGAAAGATGGATTCTCAAAGCTATGACAATGATCTTTCTAGGGTTTTTTTTCTCATTAAGCTCTCTTTTGTCTTTCATCTCTACACACAAACAATTACATATATCTCTCACTCTGGTTCTCCGCTTTCTTCACTCGTAAATTGCTTCTCTACCTTCAGTCGGTAAAAATCTTCCCTCTTGTCTCACGTGTATGTGGGTGCTATTATATATGCATACCAGCGAATTGTTTCGATTCATTAATCAGAGATTAGACTCCGTTTATTTGCGTTTGTTAATGCTTGAATTTAAGGGTTTTAAGAATTGGATTTGCTTTCTTGTATGAATTCTAATGATTTTTTTTTTGGGTTATTTGAGCGTGTCGGAAAACCTAATCAACTGTATGAGTTGATTTTACTCGCGCATGAATATAAAATTAGGTTCAACAGGGATTAGATTTCTTAAGATACAACAGGTGGATTTTTTTAAATAAGATAAATTTTGTGGTGGAAGTTCCCAAATCTTTTATGGGTTTTGGGCGATTGTGCTTGTCTTTATAATTCAATTGGGTTTTTGTACATTTCTTTTTATCTATTGTGTGTAAAACAAACAAGATGGGTATTTTGGCTGTTGGAATCTTGATATGGTGTTTGGAGTTTATTTATTCTGACCTGCTGCTTGTTTTTCACGGATTTCATTTTTGTTTACTTTTTGAGTTTTTATTTTATTTTTAATTTTCATTTTCTCAAGCATATTTGTATTTTCAAACTAATTTTCTGTTTTCGTTCATGGTTTCTGATTAGTAATGTTCAGATTTGTATTATACGTGTAGTGCCTTTATGTGCTTTTCTTTTCTGTTTGTGATGCTCTGGATTAGTTTAACAATACTTGTTGTACATGGTGGACAATTAAGAAACCTGGTGTTAAAAAATCTTTTGGGTTGAAAAGCCAAGCTTTGTGATTTTTGAAGTCATTTTCACAAAATATGTATATTTGATATTTAATTCTATATTCTAATTTGAATGGTTATATTTTCACTTCTTTGCCCAACATGTGTGGTGTATGACTTTTCCTTCGGCCCAGTTTTACTTAGATAAATATCTAAGGTTTGGTCCCTTTTTTAACAATCTTTTTAATTAACCTGCAGAATGCAGAGGCATGCGACCTCAATTAGCATTAGAAAAACCCTTGAGATTTTGAATTTCATGAGGAATAATGTTCGGGTAAACCAACTGTTTACGACTATAATGCGATGATTAGATGTTATTTTAGGTCGGGAAATGTGGCGATTAATGAGTTGTTTGAGGTTTATATTGGGATGAAAAGGTTTGGGCGAGTCCGAATTTGTTGACTTATCACACACTTTTGAATGGGATTATTTCTGCTGGTGGGTTAAAGGATGCAATTTTGATTACTGAAGAAATGGTGGCTAGTGGGTGGTTGCCTTCGTATACAGTTTTGTCGAAATTGTTCAAGAAGTTATTAAAAGTAGGAAATGTAGTAGATGCAGCTTTGGTGCTTGAGATTATGTGGAGTGCCAACTTCAATCCAAGTCAGTGTGACTTAAGTGCATTGATCCAAGGTCTTTGTAAAGTTGGGATGGTTCAAAAGGCATATTCTGTGTTCTCGGCACTTTCAGGGAAGGGATATTTTTGCAGAGGATTTCTTTACAATCCTATACTATGGACTTTATGTAAGTCTGAGCAGACTTATACTGCTTTGGCATTTTTTGGTTTGTTAGAAAAGAAGGGTTTTTTGCACTCTGTTTATTCATATACTGCTTTGGTTTATGGTTTTAGTAAGGAAAGGCTATGGTACGAAGCTTTTCATTGTTTACATGAAATGGAAAATGTTGGTTGTAAGCCTAGTCTGGTAACTTATACTGTAGTTGTTAAGTTTCTCTGTGATGACGGGAAAGTTGATGAGGCGCTAAGCCTTTTGGGGAAGATGGAAGAGAAAGGATGTCAACCCGACTTGGTTACATACAATATAATTCTCCGTGAACTTTGTCATCAAGGTAGGGTAGTTGAAATTGGTGATCTTGTTCAAGTTATTTATCAAAAGGGTTTGTTTCCTGATATGTATACTCATGCCGCTTTGGCTGGAGGCCAAATGAAAAGGGGTGAGGTGGAGATTGCCAATAAGTTGTTGCTTAATATTATATTAAAGGGATGCTCTCTAGATGATGCCATTTATAATATATATTTGCATTCTATGTGCTGTAATGGTAGTTCAAGAGAAGCTTTGTCCTTGATGCAGAGTATGATGGAGAAGGGTTTTCAACCTACTAATGTATCATACAACACAATTCTGAAAGGATTGTGTAAGGAGAAAAAAATGGATGAAGCTCTAGAGTTATTTAACCATGCCAAATGGCCTAAGAATGGACCCGATTTGATTTCTTTCAATACAATTTTGTCAGCTGCATGTAAACTGGGATGTTCATCCATGATTCGGTGGATTTTGGGGCGGATGGAATATGAAGGAATACAATTTGATGTTGTGAGTTCAACATGTCTGATGCAGTATTATTGTACAATTGGGAAAATCGCAGACTGCTTGAATCTTGTGGAGTCCATGGTGATTAAGGGTCCTCAGCCTAATACAATCACTTTGAACACCATCCTTACTGGCCTTTGCAAGAATCGACTACTTGGAATGGCAGAAAAAATGTTCAACTATTTCAAAGGAATTGGAGTTATACCTAATACGATCACATTTAATATTTTAATGCGTGCTTCCATACGAGAAGGCAATGATTTTCTGGTATATGAGCTTTCAAGGGATATGTATAGCCAGAAATTGAAGCCAGATGTTGGCACCTATGGTTGCTTCATTTATAGCCTTTGCAGAGGAGGCAAGATATCACTTGCCCTGCATCTTCGCGACAAATTGCGTGAGAATGGAATTCCTCCTAATATTTTTATTTACAATACGATAATGAAAGCGATGTTCATGAGAGGAATGTTTTGGGAAACCATCTCTCTGTTTAAAGACATGGCCATGGATGGTTGTGAACCCAATGAAGGTTCTTTTGACATTTTGAGACGAGCAAAGATAAATGGTTGGGTTAAGGGTTTCCCTAGAGCTGTACATATTTTAGAGTTTGTCGTGCATTGTCACTTGTCTTGAGAATGGAAGACATCAGATAGAGATGAAACATGACTGATGAAGTTGGATCTGGAACATTTCTTCATTATGAAACCTCCAGATACTTCCTCTGAGAATTTGCTCTGGCTAAAGATGTCGGTCATCAGTGTGTGCAACACGTCCTAAATTTCTTGATGGAATGTGAGTTTAAGGATAATTGTCTCTATGTTTTATAAGCATTCAATATTCAAAATATCTACAGTTTGGTCACAACTCACATGCTCGGTTAAGTTAGAACTTAAATGTGCCCTACCCGAATATAAAAGTAATTGATCAATTTTGTAATGAATGTTGTATAATTTTATTTTTCTTATGAGACCTGAAGGTAAAGTAATATGGTATTTGAGGATATGTGCCCAAGAATTATCCTAGGAGAGTACAATGTGATTTTTAACATTGGGAGAACTTCTTGCTTTTCGAGGCAGTTGTAGTCTTTTACTTAAATAAGATCAGCTTTAATAACCCTTCTCTAGGATTTTAAATGTACTCCATGGTTATGACGGAGTCTATTTCCAATTCCTTTGCTCTAACAATCCTGCGGGCATACCACTTTATTATTCTGACATTTCCCTTTTTTGAAGGATTTGCTGGATTACATACTGATTTATAGATTACATACTGATTTATACACTTGTCTTTGCCTCCCGTAGTCTGTTAATGATGTTTTCCGTGGTTGTCCTTTCCAGAATTTCATGATGCATCGGAGATAGCATGGCTGATTGTACTCCAAAGGCCTCTGGATTTGGCCAGAAAGTTTTCCTACAACTCTGCCTTCTGCAACTTGGGTGATTTATCAGCGTGAGTCTTGATTTATGAGCGTGAGTCTTCTGGTCGCTCTATGCTTAATGTTTCTGTTTTATTATTTTTGTTTTTCTGATTCAGGTTTGTTGCTACTTTTTCTGCTACATACTGATTTCATGAATTTTCTATTAAGAAAAAGAAAAATAGGGAAATTGCAAAATTGGCCCCATAACTATTAGCAGTTTGCAATTTCGGTCCCATAAGTATTGAGTTTGCAAAATTGGTCTTGTAAGTTTGAAATTTTTCGCAAAATTGGTCCTATAAGTTTTACATTTAAGCAATTTTAGTCCTATAAATTTTGAGTTGTTGCAAAATTGGTCACTAGTGGTTATTTCATATTTTCATAATACCAATAATACCCTTGCTTACACAAATGGCTTGGTTGACTAAGTGCTTTGATCAAAAGCGTATCGAGCTCGGGTTTATTAAGAACTTTGAGTTATGTTTATTATTTTCATGTAATTAACCTTTGGTGGGGGAGAATTATCTCCAAGAAAATAGATACGGAAGAATGTCCAAAATGTATACCTTACAGAAATATCGGTCAAAAAAAAGATATGAATTTTTAGGGATTTATGAATTTTACGAAAGCATGTTGGGCATGATATGGCCTTGATGGACTATTTTCGTTTTATCAAAAACTTAGTTTGAAATCGGATAACTTAGAGTTGTGAGACCTTCTGAAGTATGCCCTATTGAGTTTATCAATTTGGAAACCTGATATGATACCTTAAGATCTCTGAATGGAGATTGGATCTAAATAGGTATAACAATGCCATGAACAAAATAGGTGATAGAAAAAGAGGGTTTTCATACTCTATAAAATCTGAGTTTATTTTGATAAATTAGCTATGTTGTGTTAGGATTAAAATTGCTAATTCGAAAGTAGTACGACTATAATTGCTAACTTTGGAAAGATAAAGGAACAAAAATGCGATTGAGCCATAAGGGCAAAATTGTCCAAAACTGCAACTTTAATAGTTAGAGGACTAAAATTCAAAAGATACAGGACTAAAAATGCAATTTACCCAGAAAAATATACAGGATATGCATAACCTTTTTATGTCATGTGATTAAAATAATTTCAGTGCTTTGCTGTTTCTTTTTTGGTTGAGCTGACAAATAATTAACGCACAAATAATTATCGCGATATAGATAATTATTGCGCCTTCAAAGGCAAGAACAAAACAGTCCTGCTGATAATTAATCAATTCTGACAATCATTCCTAAAAACATGTAGGATAACTTATATTTTGATAAAATTATGACATAACAAGCGGTGTCATTTAAGTTTTGATAACTTATGTTTTGGAAAGGAAAATTATGTTTTGATAACTTATATTTTGATAAAAACATGTAGGATAACTTATATTTTGATAAAATTATCACATAATAAGCGGTGTCCTTCAGGCAACTTATGTTTTGATAAAATTATGCATCGGTATATACCTGGTTATCTTCAAACAATGCCCCTCAAGTTAGGGGATCTGAATGGAGAAACAAAAGTTTCTGGCTTGTTGTTAAGACCGTAAGATTTCTTGTCATGTGTTTATAATTGTTGATGGAACCAGTAGTCACCATGGATTAAAATATCTGGAGAAATTTGTTACTTTACGGAAATGTGATTGTAGACCACATTTATGAATGCAGGAGATTTGATACCAAATGGACTGCACCAAGAGCTGAGGGATCACTCTCTGATGCTCGTGTAGATGTCATAATTTCACATGATCACATACACTCTCTTAGCCATGAAAAAGTGTCTTGTGTTGTTAAGCATGGTTTCACATTTTAATTGCCATGATTTTGAATTTGAGTGTTTTTGCAGGTACTCAACGGATTATGGTATGTTTCATTTCTGCATTGCAGATTCCAAGCATGATTGGCGAGAAGGATCTGAACAATATAAGTTTATAGAAAAGTGTTTGGCATCAGCAGACAGGCAAAAACAACCTTGGTTAATTTTGCTGCTCATCGAGTCCTTGGTTACTCTTCTAATAGTTGGTATGGGTCAGAAGGTTCTTTTGAAGAGCCTATGGGCAGGGCAAGTTTGCAAAAGCTATGGCAGAAGTACAAAGTGGACATTGCATTCTTTGGTCATGTCCATAACTACGAAAGAATTTGCCCCATTTACCAGGTTTGTGGTAGCTCACTAGCATTGCCCATAATGGGCTTATGAGGACTTGAGTACAAAAACTTATATGCTTAGGGCGTGTTTGCAAACACTTAAAAATAATAAATGTCAGCTTTTAGCTGGAAAATATATATAGTTTTTACAGGGTGTTTGCCCGAGCTTATAAGTTGTTTGAGATCCGAAAAAGGTTATTTAGGAGCTTATAAGTTTAAAAAAAGGAGATCCCACATTTTTTTTTTGAAAAAAAATCTTATTTCAACAGCCTCAATTGATTTTGACTTTTAATTACAAAATTGTCACTACAAACATTTTAAAAGTTTCACCATCTTATTTTATTAAAACACTTGAACAACTTATTTTTGTAATAAGTAAGATCTAACATCTTTAAGATGCATGAGCTTATAAGATCTTTTATTAGTGTTTTCAAATGCCAATTTCTACTTTCGATTCTGAAAAATTTGATCAGAATTAAAAGTAGGGGACTGGTGCTTCATATTTTTGATTCTGCTGGTATGTCTTTCACACGCAAATGTAACACTTTTACAACTTATTCACCAAATACTCCCAAAAACTTAATTAACTTTTAGCTTCTATTTGCAAATACTACCAACTTTTGGTTTTCAACTACTTTTCGCTTCTGCTACAATAAATCATTTCTCTAAAAACAAAAGTTTTTGCAAACACTCCCTTAATCTTAACAAGACAAACTTGAGTAAACCATTAAATAAACTAGGATTGTCATTTATATTCTGATATCAACTTTCTCTTTAATTGATTGCAGAATCAATGTGAACTCGGAAGAATCTCATTATTCTGGCACGGTGAATGGGACAATCCATGTTGTAGTCGGAGGAGGAGGAAGCCACTTGTCAGATTTTACTCCAGTTGTCACTTTCTGGAGTATTTATAAGGATTATGATTTCGGATTCGTTAAGTTGACAGCATTCAACCACTCTTCCCTTCTTTTCGAGTACAAGAAGAGCAGTGATGGAAAGGTCTATGATTCATTTACCATCTCAAGGGACTACAGAGATGTCTTAGCTTGTGTGCATGATGGTTGTGAAGCAACAACATTAGCTACTTGAAGCAACTTATGTACCTATTTGCCTGTCGGGCACCTGTCTGAATAAATTTCTATTAATGTAAGTCCAGTTTTTGCAATAAGATGGAGTTTATAGTTTTGTGGAGATGTACAAGCTACTTTTTGTTTTAGTAGTGTGTGAATAAATAAGATAGTGCAAAATTTTCGGTGCATCTCAGATATGTGTTTTTTTGTGAATCTTTAGCTACTACTGTAGCCGTGTATTTATTAATAGTTCCACAAGTCTTATTTTTTCCTTTAATGGTTAATTTGCATCCTAAAGTTTTGTTTCCTGGCGAGAGATCTACTAATTTTCAAGTATGATTTTCAAGATTAAGTTTACATTATTGATAACTTTTTCTAGAACATATAGTTTTTGGACTGAACAATATTTCACTAATTGTCCTAGACTCATTTTTTAGCATATAACTTGGAAAATTGACCAAATTGTTTTACATCCCTCAGTCACCCACTTCTCTCATTCACTTCCCCCAATCATCAACCAAATATTCCCGACGCATTTCACTACTAATACACACATTTTCCAATACATCACATCAAACCCCTTTCCCCCAATCACTTCCCAAAACTCCTCCAATCACTCTCAATCACTAAACAAAGCTTTTACAAGAAATAAGTTCATATTTTGATTTTCAATAATTAACATCTTTATATGGCTTACTTTAAACAATAAGTTCTTATTTAAATGGACTTATTTTTTAGAAAATAAAAATACTAAACTCGTACACCTACACGTAGAGTCGTAGATTACGTTTAAGCGATTTATTTTTATTTTTAATTAAATGGAACTCACTAAATTATTGTTATAGATGGGTTCAAAACCCAATTTCTTCTAAACCAATTTTTGCAACATAATGAGATTCGGATGTAACCCAAGTGGTTAGCGGTTAAGTGGCATGTTCTTGGGCAAGTATACCCAAGTTCGAATCTCATACCCATCTCTTCTCAAGACTTCCCATTTTCCATTCTCCCTTAAAAAAGTTCATTTGAGAAGTGCTCCAAAAAAAGCTATTTATTATCAAGTTTGGAACATATCTCTTTATATATAACAAACAAAACAATCATTCATCCACTCATATACCTTAATTAGGTCAAACGATTCTTAATTCTTTGGGCCAATATATTGGGTTTATTGGTCATTTAAATTTTAACTCATTTTTTTATATATGAATTAAACATTAGGGTCAATTGATGCGATCGTCGAAATTCAACAGGACCACTACGAGATCTGTGCGGTTTGTCGATTGAACTCATCCTAAGATGGCTACACCACTGTATATAATTATACAAGTATTATTAAAAATATTTTTCTAAAAAAAAGACCAATGAAATATTTTATATATATATATATATTAAAACAAATATAACATAAATGTGTATATATTAAAAAAAAAAAAAAAAAGGCAAAACCAACTGGGTCTAGACGGGCATGTTTAAAATAAAAAATCCAAGATGCGTCTGATCCAAATTATGGCTTTAATACCCGCCCCAAGCGAGGGTGAGTCTAGGTTTGGTAGGAGTGGCAGCGGGGTGGGTTGGGCGGTATTGAAATTCCCATGCCCGCCCGCTAAGGATCGCGGCATGATTGGGCGAGTGAATCGGGGCGGGGTGGGAGCGGGTATTCCCATTTGTATTTTTATAATTATTTATTTTTAGTTCTCAATTTATATATTTTAACAAAAACATGCATATTTTATTAAATTTATGTGTTATATTTGTTAACACTTTTAGAAGTTATCATCAAGTATGTTACAAAAATGAATATTATAAGATGATATTTTTCAGAAAATAATATTATTATATATAATATATATACAATATAAAATATCCTTAATATATATGTATATATATATATAAAGTCGGGCGGGATGACCTAAGCCCATCCCCCCCCATTGACATAATCGAGCGGGAATTTCCTATTGGGTTTGGGGCGGGGACGGATTTTCGATCGGGTTCGGAGCATTTTGCCATCTCTAAGGTTTGGACCCGCCCATGGCCATCTCTAATAAGGTTGTGACATTAAACAAGAGTATAAGAGAATAAAATAGAATACTTGTACATGTATATGTTTAATATAAATCATATACTTCAACTATTTTTGTTAAATAAGGTTATATATTACATAAAATACAAAATGAAATAACCACACACAGACATGAGACACACACCCACACACACATATATACAAAATAATATGTTATATTTATGATTATGTCCCCCAATAAATAAATAAAAATATATAATGTGTACTGATATTTCATGTGCGACTCCACAAACATAAATGTTCTTTTAGGGTTGCGTATGGACATAATTTTGATAACGATTATAGTTCCTATGATTTCAAAATTTCATTAATCATCCCTATAAGTGATTAAGTATTGTGCAAATAATCCTCAGAATTATTTCACTTCATTCTTGGGCCTTACCTCGTAAAACCCTCTCAATTTTCTCTCAAAACCCTCACGCACCGAAACCCAGAAGAGCAAGAAACCATCCCTGTAAATGGCCTCCGCTCAGCCCCCCACAGTCAACGGCGTTGTCTCCGCCGAACCCTCGGTTCCCACCGCCACGACCGCCGAACCCGCGGCCTCCACCTCCATGTCCACCGAACAATTAGTAGCAGGTGAGGCCACAGAAACTAAAGGCGAGGAAGCTGAACCTGCCTCGACTGAAGCTCCCGCTGCGGCCGAGACAAAGGAGGCTGATGAAAAAGAGAAGGAATTGGCGGAGATTAAGGCCAAATGGCCGGGTTGGCCGGGTTACACGGTGTTTCGAATAGTGGTGCCGGTGCTGAAAGTGGGTGGCATTATCGGGCGGAAGGGAGATCTCATCAAGAAGCTCGTGGAGGAGACACGGGCTAAGATTCGGGTGCTTGACGGCCCCATCACCTCTCCGGATCGTATTGTAATTCCATCTCACCCTTTCTCTATCTACATAAACATGAGCACTCTTGTGCATATGGTGGTTGGGCAATTTGTTCGCTTTGCACTTTGGGCTTGGTTCTTAATTTTTTGATATATATATTTTTTTGAATTTGGAGCTTTATTGTGATTGTGTTAGGTTTCAAGATTTTGTTCATCTTGTTCTGATTATTAGGGTTCTGTAAATGATTAGTTTCCTAGGGTTCGTTATTGTTTAGCGAAAATTGAAGTTATGCTTGGGACCTTTGGTTTAACTTTTTTGACCATTTGATTTTGGCCTATATTATGTTTTATTATTTTTTTATTATATATTTTGAAATTATTTCGGGTTCTCACATCTTCGCCTTGAGGCGAATTTTCAAAATCTTGCTGTTATTGCTTGTTTCTAGGTTTTAATGAATATCTTAGATGTAGCATTGGACTTTGCTTTTGCTGTTTTGGAAATTTAAAGTTTCCTTTGTTGATTTTTTTCTATCAAATGAAAAAAGTGTGCTTGTAGCTTATTTGTTCTGCTATTTTTTTGAGCTACATTATTAGGTTACATTTATTTTTGCTGCTTTAAGACTTTCGTTATTCATTCTGATACTTTTCAAACTTCCTACATATTTGCTACAAATTCTTGTGGTTTTGATTGTTTAGTTACCAACATAGTAATGAGCTAGAGGGATAGATATAGGGATACCGGATACGGTTTCTATTTCAGAACTTCCTATGGGATTGGAATCCTCTTAAAATTACGTTATCTTTTAGGGAGAGGGAGTAGATGATTTGCTGAATATTCTTGATTCCTGACGATGAGATCAATCATGTTTGATATATTAATGATAATTTGTCTGGTGAGATATGATACACGTGATTACATGTAAAAGTAGTCCATTTTTCATAAGAGGATACCCTGGGTACACTGCTGGTGTTGAATGTCTTCTCACATGAGTTATTTTAGATTAAATGATTGGGAGAAGGCTTGTTATTATTAAAGATATAACCTTCTGACACATGTTAAGGATTAGCTTTTTGTGTCAAGATGGTTTTGTTTCCTCAGCCTAGAGATAAAAAGTACATTTATGATGATGGTATTCTTATCTAATTTATTTGCTTTATTGACCTGAAATAGTTGGATTTACTTAGCTGGAGCGGAATTAAGTGGAATTTGGTTAGTTAAGAGTGGAAATTTTGAGTAATCATTAAGTTCGTTCCTTCCATCCCATAGTGTCATACCAAAAAAAAAAAACCTTCTTTATTTACTTTCTGTTATTATCTTCAAAGATTTCCTACATTTATTCTTGATACTGAGAATAGGTTATCCCGAATGTTTCACGTGGAACTTCACTTCATTTATGCAGATGATTAGAGCAGTAAAAATTTTAGAGACTTCTAGACATGCATTGTTTCAAGGCCTGATAGATCTGACATTTAAACAGTTGGAACTGGTGACTGGTTGGTTTCTGTTCCATTGACCCGTCAAATAAAGTCTCATAAAGAGATTGTTAGATTCGATTAAATGGTTGGAACTGGATTGTTAACCTGGAATATTGTTACCAATTTTTAGCAGTTCATGTTTCTGCAATATCATTACCTGTTCCTCTCTCTCTCTCTCTCTCTCTCTCTCAAACACACACACACAGACACATGCACACGGGGTGGGGTTCTTCGCTCTGCACGAATAAACTCCTTTCTGCTATTTTTATGAATTTACTGTGTGAGTACACTTGTGTGGATGGGGTGAGTCTATTTTATGCGAGTCGTATCCAGCTTTTCCAATATTTTGTAATCCTTTTCTTCTTGTATAAATATGTAAGGACTCCAAACATTTATTTTCCATTTTACGTCAATTATATCTTGAATTACGGTGCTCAAGATGTAAATACAGAAGATTCACTTAAGTTTATGGAAAAAAAATAATACTAACATGACATAATGGGTTACTACGGTCAATCATAATTATACTTTCCATAAGTGAAAGAGTGTCATGACCTGTTCAAACAGAATCATTTATGATTAGCTTTGGCTTTTAAAAGTGGAGTTTTTTGCCAATGACGTCACGTTCGTCACAAAAGAGTATTTCGTCATTATCTGAAACATGATTAGAGGAAGAGGACCTATCTATGAAGAAAGGGATGAATCGGAACTTTTGGTGCTTTTATGTAAGGGAGTTTGTTAGGCTCACACTCATTACTTTTTGCCATATGAGCCTTGCTTGATAATACCTATAACGGTGCTCATTAGTTGCTTGTTCTGAGTCACTTGAAGTGGAACTCTGGTGTGGCTTCACGCCAAATGCATGAATTTGGCATATGCTTATGACCTCAATTTATTGATTGCTAAATGCATGGTCTTGGCGAAATTCCCTCATAACTAGCAAATATTTCAGGTTTTGATATCTGGGAAGGAAGAACCAGAAGCAGCCTTGTCTCCAGCAATGGATGCCATAATAAGAATCTTCAAACGTGTTAATGGACTGCCTGAGAATGATGGTGATGGCCAAACCATTGGTGCTGCTGGAGCTGCATTCTGCTCGATCCGGTTGTTGGTGGCATCAACGCAGGCCATAAGCTTAATAGGAAAACAAGGCTCCTTGATAAAGTCTATCCAGGAAAGCACTGGTGCTTCTGTCCGGTGCTTTCTCATGGTATCATAACTTCTTCCCATCGACATGATCTTATTTGCATGCTTCATATTTGATGGTATTACATGTTCAGAAATCGGTCCATTATGTTCGGTTATTTTTTTGCCATAAGAACTCTGAGAGTTACATGTCCATGTTCAGTATCTTATTTGAAAAGTTTGGTATAAATTTAAATGTATATGGTCCAAGCAACCCTTCTATGTAAAAATACATGAGATGGGCATTAGCATAACCAGTTTGAAATGAGAGAAGGAATTAAGTCATGTTTCTAATGACTGTCTCAAAGTGAATTAGAAATTGTATCTCAAAATTATTTCTGGCATTGGTTTTATAGAGCCTCTAATTGTGCACCTCATGAGTCATTTTCGACTTCAGGATGAATTTAATGATCTTTCTGATTGGTAATTGCAGATGAAATGCCAATTTATGCCAGTTCTGATGAAAGGATTGTTGAGTTGCAAGGGGAAGGTCTCAAGGTTCTCAAAGCTTTGGAAGCTGTGGTGGGGCACCTGAGAAAATTTTTGGTGGATCACAGTATTCTTCCCTTATTTGAGAAAAGTGTAAGTTTACTCCTATTTGATTTAATAGTCTAAGAGGAGGGTATTTAGATAAACTTATTTAAAAGATCTTATAAGCTTATACATCTTATGGTCATATTTTTAAAATAAGTGTGTTTGGAAAAAATAAGAAGATGGAGCTTTTAAGATATTATTAATGGATAAGTTTGTTAAAACAAGATCTTATTTTGAAAATAAGTTGGGTATTTCTGTCTTCATTTTTTAGGGGCTTATAGGCTTCCAAACATACTTTTTAAATAAGATCTTAAAAAAACTTACCAAAAAAAAGAGCTTATAAGTTCTGAAAACAACTTATGCTTTGAAGAGCTTATAAGCTTGGCTAAACATCCTTGAGATCATGAGACAATGTTTATAAACATTGTTCCCTTTCTTTTACAGTACAATGCTCCAGCCACTCAGGAAAGACAACAAGTAGACACTTGGTCTGACAAGACAATGCTACATCAACATGCTACTCCACAGACCTCACTGGGTTCTGATTACCCTGTTCCAGTGAAGAGGGATCTCTATTTTGACCGTGAAACCCAGATAGAATCACATATTCCATCTTCTAGACTCTCTTCGTTGTATGGATCAGATCACGGACTTGGGAGTCGTTCGTCAACAATTGGACGTGCTGGGGACCTGTTGTAACTCAGGTTTGTGTATTTCAACCTTCACATGTTCACTTGCAATTTATTTTATTTGTTGAAGAGTATAATGACACTCTCTTTCCTGCATGTATATATGACATTAATTGCCTATGCAGGTTGCACAGACTATGCAAATACCTCTTGCTTATGCAGAGGATATTATCGGGGTTCAAGGAGCAAATATTGATTATATTCGACGTAGTAGTGGTGCCATTCTTACCGTCCAAGAGAGTAGAGGCTTACCTGAGGAAATCACTGTGGAAATTAAAGGCACCTCTTCACAAGTTCAAGCTGCTCAGCAACTTATTCAGGTAAATTGTTTTGTCTCTTTTGTTCCCTACTCTCTCTCTCTCTCTCTCTCTCTCTCTCTCTCTCTCTCTCTCACACACACACACACACACAAAGATAGTTATGGGCCTCCAAGTTCAATGTTTGATTAGCGCCGAGAAAATTGTGTGGTTTTGCCATTATTCAGGCGTTCTTGGTCTTTGAAGATAGTCTAGTTGCTGCACTGCATTGATGAAGAGAATTATGTTTTTGCCCTAATACTATAGATAGAATATATACAATAAGTTTAAGGATTAATTACAAAAACTAGCTCTAAGGTTTAGCATAATTACAAAAAAAGCCCAGTTATCTTTTAAAATTACAAATACCCCCTTGACATTTGTTTTATTTTACAAATTGCACCCTCAAGAGGGGGTATTTGTTACGTAAATACAAACCTCAAGGGAGTGTTCCGTGTTTGCAACATGGGGTACTTGAAATTTTGAAAGGTTTTTGTAATCAGGCTAAACTGCAGGGTTAGGTTTTGTTAACTTTTGTAGTTTTCTCCAAGGGCCTAATTGTTTGATACAATATGAGAAAGAGTTGGATCCAGACTAATATTCTCTTTCATACTATCCAGGAATTTATCGGTGGTCACAGAGAGCAACCTGCCAGCAGTTATGGCAATCTGGAATCCAGTTTGAGGCAATCGTACTCTCAGTTAGGCGGCAGCTCTTACTCATCCTCGTCATTTTCAGGACAACCTTACGGTGGCTATGGGTCATCTGGTGTTGGAGGATATAGCAGCTTTAATAGGCTGTAAATTTGATAGGCTGGACTTTTTTCTTAGTGCTAATCTTTTTTCCCCATGATGCATCTCAGATTCTAATCTGTAAAGCATCTGCAGATTGACAATGAGGAAAAGCACAGTTGTTTGTAGTTGTACTTGAATTTTGTGATGCTGCTTTAACTTATTAGTTTTATCTAAAGCTACTATATTATGGCTTTTGAGTTGGTTCATCTGATATTTGTGCTCAAGCTTTTACCAAAAGTTGTGGATCTTGGTTATGTATCAAAATAAACTTGTTTGAGCTTGTCTAAGAGGGATTTCACCTGGCTTACTAAATTAATAATTGGTCTTGATTTGAAAAAATAACTGGAAAAAAGGCCACAGAATGGATAAAACTATATTTTATTGGTTGATTGATGTTAAAAATGGGTCGAATTCATATTGTATCAGTGGTGAAGATGACAAAACGATAAAATTTTTGACACAAAAGACGTATACTTCGACAGGACTTAACAGTATCTAACCAATGCATTTAACTCGTTATAGTTCAAGAAGAAAAACAAACATATTTTTGTATTCATTTAACATGTTAGTATTATACTAGCTTTTTTTTTTTAATGGCGCTATTAACATCCATAAAACCTATCAATACACCACTTCACTTTAAATACAAAAATGACAACAACTGAAAAAGTTAAAATGCCCATACTACCTTACCAAATTTCTAATTACACCCACCAATAGATCTCTAAACACACCCTTGTTTTAAAACATATAATCTTCTTCCTACCCTTACACATTCAACTTTTTTCCCCTTTTTGTAAATAAAAAGACACCCTTGTTTTAAAACATATAATCTTCTTCCTACCCCTACACATTCAACTTTTTTTTCCCTTTTTGTAAATAAAAAGACGAGATCTTGCACATAGATTTGACAAATCTTAAAATTGCACAAAATTTCTTTTGTCAATTCAAAGCATTAAACGATAAATTTCAATAAAAAAAAATTATATCAAACACCTCAAATTATCGTGCATAACAACAAAATCCTGGGTACGGCTATTTCTTGAGAAAGTAGAATTAGTTTTCTTCTCTATCTTTATTTTCTTTAGGAATTTTCTCTATCTTTATTAATCTAATATTTTTTGGTGTTTGTATTAGGTTGATCATAGTTCCGGTTTCGATGGTCAAAATTTTGTATTTTTCTCGTAGTTTATGGTCCTTGTTTATAAGAAAACTGGTGTGGAAATTGTGGACTTTTTTGAGTTTAAGAGCGATTATTCTTATTTTGATAAAACTTTTGGAATTGATACATTTTAGGATATGGCTCAATCATTGGCAAAACAAGGGAATGGAACAAATTAAAAGTTACTTAACTGCATGTGTTTGTTTATTCCTGAAATTTAATAGAAAGCAATTCTTGATTGGTTGAAAATGGTTATACACGAAAATAAAAAAAAAAAAATTGTTGTCTTCTATGTTGATGATGAATGATGATTCACCTTGGAAATCAGTTATCTCCAACTGCACACTTGCATAGATAATGAACATGCTTATATTTTATGATCAATTTGTTTTTCTCTCTTCCTCCCTATTTTGGTTGTGTTTTTGTTGGGATTTATTTCTCTTTTTCTTCTCTTCATAGCAGCAATGTCGTGTGTGATAGTTGTATGTTGTTGTATATAATAAGTGTTTTAAAAGATAAGATTGATTTTGCCACCTTAAAATTAATTTTAATACTTGACTAGCCTTTCGGCTCAAGTTTGAGGTAGCTAATTAGGTGGGAATCTTTCTCTTTATGAACATGACACACGTGTCATGTTCTATTTTATATCCTTTTCTAAATTTTCAAATGCAGGTTCCTATTCTTTAGCCTAAACTTGATCATTATTTTTATGGAAAATAAGTTGGCTTCAAGTCTATTAATAGACAACTCATTTTGAAGAAAAAGAGAGATGTGAGATTAATAATACAATCCAATCCTCTTTCATTTTTTCTTCAGTGTTTATTGCTGGGTTTTTAGAGAAACTTTGTCGTTCTAAATTCCTGTTGAATCCTGGGGGATTACGGAAAATAAATCCTTATGGACAGTACTAATTCCGCACCTCAGGAACGAATCTCTTTATTTTTCGAACTTCATCAATTTTCCAACAATCTTAAGGATTTATTTTCGTATGATAGTTCGAAAAAGAAAAATGTTTCTTACGGGATATGAAAGCACAGAAAAATAAGCCTTTGTAACAGAAGCACGGTTTCATTACCAAAAAGCTTTAGTCCAAAGAATTAATGGCAGCTCTAAGCAACCTCAAAGAGAAAATCCCATTTTTTCCTAAGCAAAGAGAAATTATTCTCTACAAGCACCAGCCCTTTAGTGGATTCTTCTTCTTTTGCTCAGAGGCTTAGAGATCTGTCTAAAGATCTCCCTGGTACCAATATCAAGAAACAAGTTTCTCAGATTGGTATCTTAATTGTTGGGACTCACGCTAATCAATTCCGACCAACCAAATTAATAATTATTTTCACTACCCGACGAGGAATTAATCGGACTCAGAAAACTCAAACACGAGAAAGAGAAGATGGTTGGACCAGAGAGGCCATTGTTTGTGTTGTTCGGATCATCAATAGTTCAGCTTAGCTTCAGCAATGGCGGTTGGGGGCACACGTGCTTAGTCCAAGTGGCTACGATAATCTAGAGGGGGGTGAATAGATTATGCCGATTTTTCACAAATCGCCCTCTTTTTCGAATGAACAAGTACTTGACAAGAATATAAATACGGAAATTAAACAACACTCGATGATTTATAGTAGTTCAACCCACCTAGGGCCTAATCTATTACCACCTTGGTATATCCAAAGTGGATTTCCAAAAGAATTTTTTTTTATTAATTACCACAATTAATACAACACCACCTTTGAAGATTACCACAATCTTCTTACAACACCTTCAAGGAGATTACCACAATCTTCCTTCAACACCTATGAAGAGTACCACACTCTTCAACACCTAAGATCACCCAAGTGTGTTCTTACCACAAGAACACTAACAAGGATATCTTGTTTTGGATGATAGAAAAATTCAAGATTACGACTCAATAATTGAAGTATACAAACTTTGAGTGCAAGTGTAATCAAGAACAAAAAGCCTAGACCTCAAGGTTGTGCAAGTCAAGAACTTAGGCTATTACAACAAAAATGTAAAAATGAAAGCTTGAAGAATTTTGCAGATTTCTTGTTGTATTTTATGCTTGTGTGTTGTATCTTGTGTCTTCAAACCATTCTCTATTTATAGGAGAGTCTTCATAGACATAGCTCCTCCTTCTTCACTTTTGTCTACAAAAAGAGGATCACAAGATGTAGAAATATTGTACAAAAATCAAAAGCAAATCTTCATTGATAAGGATTCCAACGGTAGAAATTTTCTTTGTCAAAATAATACTGGGCGACGGTCACCCTATAGAAAATTTTGAATGTTAGAATTGTGCGATCCAGTACCAGTTCATAAAGGGGTCGGCCAGGTGAGGTGGGTGCGGCCGTCCCGCCCTGGACCGGTCCCCCCCTCATTTTCAACTCCAAGACGTTCTCTTTCAAGTTTTTCATTCTCCATGTACGGCCGGCCTTTTGCTCGACCGATTGACCCCCAACTTGAAATGTTGTCCGATTTTTGTCAAAAATAAACTTCAAAAAATACTCCAAAAAATTAGTAAAAATATTTTAAATCAATTGAGAGTATTTGGACAACTTTTATAAACATTGTTTTGGTATAAAAACCCATTTAAACAAAATCATCAAAATCTTGATAAAAACATTTATCTAACAAAAGAACGTAGGGATTCATATTTTTGAACGCGTATTCATTTGTGTTTGTCAATTTTTGTGTGAACGCGTATTCATCCTGTGTTTGTGAGCTTTGGTGTTTTGGTTTCATTTTTTCCTTTTTTGGATGCATGTCTTGTGGTACATCCAACCTTTTTAGTCTTGAGTCGGTTTTTTTAGCCATTCCCAACAAACCAAGATGTTTTTAGCCATCTTTTTAAACACATCTTTTTTAGCCATTTTGGGGTGTAAAATGACATCCATCCATACCTAGCATGTTTGTTTGATCTTTGGTTATTTTCTCTCTTTCACTTATCTCTATGTATCTTCTACTCTTTTTTTTTTCAAACTTTTTTTAAGAAATCGAACATGTATTTTTATTTTTAAATATTCAATATGGGTGTTGAACTATAGATATCGAAAAGATGATTAATTTGATATATTATGCATAAAACGGATTTAAAAAAAAAAGTTATGTGAATTCAAAGTTTTTGAAAAAAAAAAATAGCTGGGTATGATGTAACTCGAATTGAAGTTACGGTGACTCAATTCGAAGTCATATAATGACCAATTCGAAGTCACTTAATGTATGATATATAAAATAAAGTTCGTTATTATAACAAAAGGTTTGTGTGGCATAGTGTATTGTCGGTGTTTCCTTCTTATTATTCGTCATGGTATCGATCTTTTCACTTCACGACCCCATTTTTTTTAGAAAGGAGTCACTTTTTCATTGACTCAATTTGGAGTAGAAAAAATTGGGAAAGATGAGTATATCGATAACATGACCCGATAGTGAGGAAACACCGACAACCTTGCGTTATGCCCCACAAACCTTTTGGTTATAATAACGAATTTTATTTTATATATCATACATTGAAAGTGACTTCAATTCGAGGTTATAAAGATACCCAGTTGTTTATTTTTTCCAAAAACTTTGAATTCACATAACTTTTTCGTTTTAAACTGCTTTTACATGTATAATATATCAAATTAATCCTCTTTTTGCTATAATTCAACACCCATATTGCATATTTAAAAATGAAAATAGAGGTTCGATTTCTTAAAAAAATTTGAAAAAAAAAGAGTAATAAGATACATAGAGATAAGTGAAAAGAGAGAAATAACCCAAATATCAAACATGCTAGAAGGGTATGGATGTCATTTTATACCCCAAAATAGCTAAAAAAGACGTGTCTACAAAACATGGCTATTTTTAATCTTTACTTTTTCTAAATGACTATTTTGTACCATTACCACTTTAGTCTTTCTTGGGATATTTTTGCATGTGTTGCAGGCGGAATGGTTTTATCATTTGAATCCCAAGTATAGTGTTTCAAGATTTGCAATATTATATTCAAACCCCGGTGGTAAAACTCAGGATCCAACTGCATTATTTTATTAAAAAATAAAATAAATTTTTTTGATATTTCCTTTATTTTTCCTTGGCTTTCATACTGCACATGAGTTTTGAGTTGTGCTTTTGTATTTGGTGTGTTGGTTTTCATCCCTCTAGAAACTGGTAAAATGTTGAATTACTTTAGAACGAAAAAAAAAAAAAAAAGGTTTCTGACATTTATACATTAATATTTGTATGGTTCAACATGTATAGCACAATATATAGTTGTATAGTCTAAGAATATTTGGATTTGTAGCTATCATGATATATAGCATGCTTTCTTGGCACATCATGAATCTGCAAGTAACTGGGGATCAATTATTATTTGTGATAATTATTTAGATATTTCTTGTGATTGTGCTAGTTGACATGAAAATGTGTTAGTTATGCATTTCTTTTAATTTTAGTTTGTCTAGGATTCCTTATACAACTTGTATTTTATTCCTTAACTTTTCTTCTTATTTTAACTATTTATCTTACTCTTTGAGCCAATAAACCTAAGATAATGGGTTGCACTGTTTAGTGAGTGCTCCTTATTTTATGTTAACTTTGGTTAGGTTGAGACTTATTAAATACCTCATTTTTGCAGACTAGTGAGCAAGATGAACCAAAAAAATCTCCTGCATTTTTTCTACTTCTGTTCTTTTTCTTTGTCTTGTTTAATTTAAGTGGATCTGATTTTTGTTTATGGTCATTTTTAAGCACTGGAGGTTAAGGTTTGTGACATTGTTTCTTGTGTTCAGAAAATTATGTGGTTGGTGTCAGTGATGTTCATGATTTAGTATGCAAGATATGACCTTTTGCTTCCTTAGTTGATTCCTTACAGATGAAAAATGTGAGTGGTTGTGTGGCAAGATTCTTATGGAAAATGAAATATCCACTTGCGTATAAAATATGAGTGCAAATGTATTTTACAAAATAACTTTGGATTGTGGGTGGATCAAGTCGTACTGAGAAACTGAAACTTGCCACTAATGGATTTAATGTTTGGCTTTGCTCAAAGTTTATTTACTCAGAAATGTAGCTGCTACCAATTCTTGATTTGATGCTCAAGCTTGTCTTCAGTGCAATTGACCCTAATATAAGCATGCCAAGTTATTATTCATTTAGCATGAAAAATTAGTTTGTTGCTTTGAATAATAAGTTTGATTGTACCAATTATACTTGCTTAGTAAGATAGGAATGATGTACAAGTGAAAGAATTATTCATTTAATTATGAAACTGAGGGCATACAAAGCAATTAGGTATGAGTAGACCAACTGTCATAAAATTCATAACTTGTTGTCCTCTGATTTTGGTTGGTGAAGTGAATAATGTATTTATAAATTTTTCTTGGCAAATTAAAAGAACTTGGTTTTGATAGCAAATGAATTCATTATGCTATTGATATAATCATAGCCTTGAATATTTAAAAGTGTGGGGGTGTCTAATCAAAGTTTTGCTATCTACTGATTTTACTTCTGTTGAAGTAGAAAGATGTGATTATACAAAATTTGATGATAATGAGTATGTAATAATTTGTTATATGTGGATTGCATGCTCACATTTGATACTAAGTTTTATTTAATATATAAAACTAAAGAGCTACTTGCTTCTAAATTTGATGTGAAGGATATATGGGTGAAGCAAGTGTAATATTGAGTGTTCAAATCATAAGAGTGGATGATATCATAATGTTATCTCAAGAACATTATGTTGAGAAACTTCTTAAGAAGTTTGGACATTTCTATGTCAAAACCGTGAGTTAAGAAGTTTGAACATTTCAATGTCAAACCTGTGAGTACTTCTTATGATGTTAATACTCAATTAAAGGAAAATCTTGTTGATCTTGTGGCTCAATTTGAGTATGCACAGATTATTGGGAGTCTGTTGCATTTTGATAATTTTTTCACATTGACGTAACTTGTGTTGTGTATCAATTGAGCATATATACATATAATCCAACCGTGATCATTGACTGTTTTAGTCGACTAATGAAATACTTGAGAGGTACCATGAACTATGGTATTCTTTATAGTGGATTTTCACTCTGTATTAGAGTGATTGATGATGAAAACTGAATATTTGATTCAGATGAGATAAATTCCGCTAGTGGTTATATATTCACCTTTGGTGGGGGTGAAATTATTTGGAAGTCAACTAAACAAATTAGCATGGCTAAATTTACTATGGAGTTTGTGTTTATTGCCTTGGAGTTAAACTGACAATGAGGCTGAGTGGTTGAGAAATTTCTTAGCATGATGTTATGTTGGAGTCAAAACCAACACCTTCAGTGTTTATGCATTGTGATTGTCAAATAACAATTGCAAATTGTGGAGAATAAAAATAATAAAAACAAACATACTGCCAAATGCGAGATGTGGTTTGATCAAACAATGTTGAAAGATGGAGTAATATCCATTGATTATGTGAAGTCATGAATGAATTTGGCCAATCACCTGACTAAACTTTTGAGAATAAAATTAATTACTGAAACATCAAGGGGAATGAGACTTTAGCCAATTTAAGAAATTAACAGTGATGGAAACCTAACCTCCGTGATTTGAGATCCCATGAATGAGGTTCATATAGGTAATAACAAGTCACTTGTTAATTTCGCTAAAGACAATAATTGATTGTCCATTCCTATGGTGTGAGAAGTGCTTGAATGCAAGTATGAGGGATGAGTCGATAAACTCTTAATGAATTTCATATCCCTTAAGGGTGTATATTACTTGCAAAATATACTTGATGAAATTCACCTATATGAGTGTGGAGTAGGACGCTCCTATGAGACTTTGGCATGTCTCAGAAAGACTTATGAATACAGGCATGCGCATAAAATGGGAATGGAGCACATGGGAGTGTTTTAAAAGAACTTTCATATCCCACATAGAATAAGTAATGAAGTTTTCTTTACTTTATTAATGGGAGACCCAAATGGACTTAGTAAAAAAAAATAGGCCAAGTGAATAAGGGCCTCGCGCACATAAAAAGTGGGCCAAATTTGTCGCTTGTAGTGTAAAATCATCGATTTGCCCCCCTGCGGGCGATATAGTCGCGGCTCGAATTAGTTTTGCAACCTAAAAACTAATTTTATTTTTTGCTATTTAAATCCTTATGATAAGTTCGAAAAATAAAGAGATTCGTTCCTGAGGTGTGCAGAATTAGCACTGTCCTTAAGGATTTATTTTCGTAATCCCCAGGATTCAACAGGAATTTAGAACAACAAAGTTTCTCTAAAAACTCAGCAATAAACACTGAGAAAGAATGAAAGAGGATTGGGTTGTATTATTAATCTCACATCTCTCTCTTTTCTGCAAAATGAGTTGTCTATTAATAGACCTGAAGCCAACTTATTTTCCATAAAAATAATGATCAAGTTTAGGCTAAAAGGTAGGAATCTTTGCCATCTTAAAATTAATTTTGATACTTGACTAGCCTTTCGGCTCAAGTTTGAGGTAGCTAATTAGGTGGGAATCTTTTTCTATTTATGAACATGGCACATGTGCCATGTTCTATTTTACATCTTTTTCTAAATTTTAGCCTAAACTTGATCATTATTTTTATGGAAAATAAGTTTGCTTTAAGTCTATTAATAGACAACTCAATTTACAGAAAAAGATAGATGTGAGATTAATAATATAACCCAATCCTCTTTCATTCTTTCTTCAGTGTTTGTTGCTAGGTTTTTAGAGAAACTTTGTCGTTTTAAATTCTGTTGAATCCCTTAATTACGAAAATAAATCCAGACAGATCTCTTAATTCCGCACACCTCGAACGATCTCTTTATTTTTGAACTTCATCAAATTTTTCCAACATATGTGTCGTGTAAGTTTATGCTTTGTGGGAAAAAGAAACGGAGTTTAATTGGGGGAAGGGTAAATTAGAAATGGTTGGCGGTATATCAAGTAAATAACTTATTTTTTAAAAGTGCATGGGAGTATATTAAGAAATGGAGAGTATTAATAGGTAGTATTAATAGGTTTTGGAGATGTGAATAGGGACCCTCTTTTTATTTTTTAGCTTCAGGCTTGTTTAAAAGCCCAATATATTTGTATTATATTGAGATTCCAGCGGTGCCGAAAAGAAGCACAAGTTTTCACCTGGAAGATCCAACTATTTTACTACTATTATCCAGAGAAGTTGTTCTGGAGCCACCCATTCGATACTTTTGCTAAATAAAGCTCAGCATTTGACTCTTGCTGAGGGTTTACCGTTTACTAGTACTATATCTCAATTTGGGAAGTGGAAAAAACTCAAGCAAACAGAAAATGCCCACCTTGAATTTGTTCACCAATCTCCCAGTTGATGGCGTGGTTGCTTCTGATATTCTCAAAGATGCTACCAAAGCTGTTGCCAAAATCATCGGCAAACCTGAATCGGTGAGCCTCTCTGTTCTTTACATGATTTTAAGGCGCGTTGGTGAGTGCATATTTGCATGTGGCTGTTCTGTTTGACAATATTCCTCTGAACGAAGGGTTGTTATCTTCTTTTCCTAGTTTGAACTTTGAGCTGGGCTCAGATTTTCAAATTGCTTTTCGTTCTTTTAGGTATTTGTTAATTGTTAATGTTAATTTAATTTTATTTCTATCCTGAGCCGGGTTTTGTTGTTCTTCACTAGTATGTTTTGCTGGGTTTCGGAATATTTTTACATAGCTGTTTTATGTTTGACAATATTCCTCTGAAGTCAACTGTTTCATTGAGTTGGGTCGGCTTTTTTTTTTTCTCCGGGTTTTCAGTTCTATAATTCTTTTGAATTTATGCAGTTATCATCTAATTTCTATCTTGGGCCGAGTTTTCTTGGTCTTAAATCACGAACTCAGTGACTTGTGGTCGTTGATGCAGAAAATGGCCATGAACTTGTTAGCATACCAGGAATATATGGTGTTTTGGCTTATTAATCACCATTTTTAATTGGTTAGTGTTTATTTGCAATGTATTGGTATATTCTGCAGTATGTGATGATACTAGTGAATGGAGGGGTGCCAATCTCATTTGGTGGGACAGAAGAGCCAGCTGCTTATGGTGAATTAATCTCCATTGGAGGTCTGGGCCCAAGCATCAATGCCAAACTTAGTGCAACTCTTGCGGAGATTCTGGAAACCAAGCTTTCTATTGATAGCTCCCGGTTTTACATCAAGTTTTATGATGTTCAGGTATGCAAATATACTAAGATGAGTCTCTTTCCATTTAACATTTTTGCTAGAAGAGATGCCCTTGTGAAAATTTTCAGCCTTTTCCATTGACACGAACGTGAGTTAGACACCAGTCCTCTCACTCTCTCGTCTACAGTTCCGTGGACACAGAAAAAGTCTCTCAAGTTTCATGCACCTCTAATATTATTTGTCTGAATAGAACTTTTTGCTCGATTTGAAATATGAGTACTAAAGACTGGACTACTTTTGCATTTCATATAACTATGTTGATATCACTAATAATGTTTATCTACTTGAAATGTTTATTAACTCAGTTTTCTCCTTGTCTTTGTCCAGCGCTCATTCTTTGGCTTCAACGGCTCAACTTTTTGAATACAGCGGAGCTCACTCCACGCATACGAAGGTTGGAGAATTGACAGCTTATTCTTTAGTTGGAGTAGGCATGATAATTCCTAATTTTCATTCTCTCAGAGACTTGCGGGGTTCGTATTTATTGACGGACATGTCTTCCTCCCCATCTTTGTATTAAGTTGATCTCATTTTTGATGTTTAAGTTCACAAAGATATGTTCACTCCATTGTTATTGTAGCCAATGACACCTTGTCAAATTAATGTAATTTTAGCATTTCTTATCTATTTGTTCCTGCATTCAACCGGACAGAACTGATCCATTAAATTGGATGTGCTTATTTAGGGGCCCATAATGGTGCAATTCATGTTCAATATCTTGACACAAATACCATTTTTATCATTGTGGAGATAATTCGTAATTCATATTCTTGAATTTTGTTCAAGATGTTGAGCATGTCCAAACAAATGAGGAAATAATTTGTGGGTAGCACGAGAGAATTTGTGGGACTTAATTTGAATCATGAACTTGAGCAAACAATTGTGGCTAGTAGGAGAAAATTTGTTCATGTTTAATGTGGCATTGATGCCTGCTAGACCCATAAAAAAAGCATGAACTTGAGCAAACTATTGTGGGTGCTTTTTAAAATTCACTGGTAATTCCGCGCGTTTCTTGTTGGTTGCTCTTTGTTTCCTTTTGTCGAATGGAAGTTGATGTGTCTCGGTTATTCATGTCTATGGAGAATGGTTATGATCGCATAGTGAAAATATACGTGCTAGGAATAGCCATATACAGATGCTGAGATGCATCAAGGCAAGCAGATTTGAAGTGCATGTTGTTGAGAAGTTTGAGGTTTCTTAGAGGGGTACTCAAGATCTACTTATTAGCATATATATAACAAGAGGGTTGTTTTGCTGCTCAAAGAATAAATAGTGTTAATCACATATAAGAGTGACACGTTAAGTATTTGCAGTTAACCACGTCTTTTTAGTATAATGTGGGATAATAGGAGAAGGACACACATTTTGTCATGTATGAGATCGAATTCGGTCAATCGTCCTTCTGATAAAAAAAGACTTTACCTGGAGCACAAGGATGATCAGGATTAATATAAGAAAAATGTTTACTGAGTAGAGGGAAAAAAAAGATGTTTCCATACTGTAAAAGAAAGAGGAGATCAGGAGAAAAAGGACATGTTGGTGGCTTAGACCAACTCCAACTCAACTTCAAATCCCACATCAAAACACCAAATATCTAAAAAACTCACTCCAACCCAACTCTAAACATTACACCAAATTTGGTGTAAAGGAATAGTGTTACAAATATTCCCTCTTTGCCCTCCAATTTCTTCTACTTCAAACTTTTAATTCCTATTGTATCCTATATTTGATATATAATTCATTTGTAACATGGTTTAAGTTATTTAAATTTTTTATATAGTTATTATTTTCGAAGAACAATTATAATAACTAACAATAGTTAATATTTATCAATAAATTGTTATAAACTAAACTTAAAATTTTCTATAAGCTACAATCATTAATAAGCAAAATTACAATTTAATAAAAAAAACATCAAAGTCTATCATAAATATTTGTTTTTAAATATTTGTTTTGTCTATCATAAAATACATGTGGGATGAATATACTAATTTCGAGAATTAGTAATGTATTAATCTTCTTTTGTCTTTAAATATTTCTTTTAGGTTTGTCGTTTTTATTGTCTAGTGTGCAATTTAGTATTTTTATTTATTGTGATATTAGTTGTAATATTTATTTTTCAATATAATTAATTAATGTAATATTAGTTAAATATAATTTTTTATTTAGTTACATATATAGTAATAAAATATAAGCAAAAGAAATAATTGCATAAACAAATAAATTTGTTATTCCAAAATGAAAAGAAAATATTAAAATACTTATTTGGTGTAAAATTTAGTGCAGTAAGTTGGAGATGGTTTTTAAAAAATTACACCAAAACATCAAATTTGGTGTGATTTTCACACCAAATTTAGTGTCATGGGTTGGAGATGGTCTTATAGTTATAAATTGACTGTAAAGTGCAGTAGCGTTAAAAAATAAATGAAATATTGTTAAAGTAAAATGCTAAATTAATGAAATTTGAGGGTTGAGCGTGGAGGTTTACGCAAATTAATAAATAGCAAAACTCTTTACCAAAATAGCTTTTCCTCGTGAAAAAAGTCGTCCTCAACAAGCTTTCCATAGAAATCGATTCCGTATTTCCGTCGCCTATTTAACGACCCATCATTCAAATTTTCTGAGCAGCAAAACCCATCTACTCCTCCCTTCCGCCACCGCCAACCACCGCCGAAGAGGCTAAAAATGTCGGAAACAAAGTTTAGTGTGATGGTGAGTCTTTTCAACTGGATGCAGAAGAGCAAGTCTTCATCTGTCAAACGTTCCAAATTCCGCAAGTTTCTGGACACCTTTTGCCGCCCCAACAACGGCGACGACTACTTCTCCGCCATTCGCTTGATCCTGCCCAGCCTCGACCGAGAGCGCGGATCATACGGCCTCCGCGAACACGTGCTCGCCACATGCCTTATTGACGCCCTCGGCATGTCTCGTGACTCCCCTGACTCTCAGCGCCTCCTCAACTGGCGCAAGGGCGGCCCCAAGTCTGGTGCCTTCGCCGGAAACTTCTCTCTCATCGCCGCCGAGGTCGTTAGTTTTCGTTTTGTCTCTTTTTAGTGCTCCCGGTTCTGTAATTTCTTCCGTGTTTGTCCCGATAAACTTCCTGTTGATTTTGAATGGACTGTAAATTCTGAGTTTCTTATCGTAAAGCACTTACTTTTTGCGAATTAATATTGTTTTGTTTGTGTAGTTTGTAATTTGCCTCAAGAAATCGTTTCCATTGGCAATTTTGTTGTTCTTTTATTAGTCTGCGATGTTTGGTACTTATTGTTAATTAGTGTTTACAATTTTGGCTGGTTTTATTGGCTACGTCCAACGTTTGATGCGTAAACTTCTGCATAAGGAGGTTGTATGTTAATACTATTGCTATCTGCTCCTGGTGATTATTAGTATTATTTAAATTTTTTAATTAATGTGAATTAACTCTTAGCATGACGAAATGATTTTCTGGAGACGTTTGTCTGAAAAAAATATTAGAACATTTGTTGGATGTAAACTATTAACATAACATTGCACAGTGAAATTTTACTGACCATGTTATTTCCATTACTTCCACCTTTCTTAAGTTTCTGGAGTAAAGTCGCCATTTTGAAGCATAGATACTTCTATTTTGAATTTTTGATGAGTCATTCAGAATCATTTATCCAACACTGAGTAATTGATGTGTGATCTGGAATTTCCTTTCTGTATCACCCTGTGCAGATCTGTATATTTGAGGAGAGACGTACAATCTTCATCTAGCATTTGTACTGTTGTTGTAAAGATTTTGATTGGTTCTTAATTTTCATCCATTTTGGAAATATCCTTGTGTTTTTTCTCATCCATAGTAGTCTATACTAAATAGAAACAATGACCATCCTTTTTCAACTGGGGGCAATATTTGTACCATTTTAGTGTTTTGGCTAATTGTCCTTGTTAAGTTTTGGATAAGTTGGCTGGACTTTTAATTTGAGTGCATAACTGTAGTTTTATTAGATGTTGACTAGGTTTATGGTTTCGTGACTCTATTTTCACTAACCTACAATGTTATGTTTCTTTCCACTACTCTCTTAATATTTCCTTACCATCCTTTTTTTTAATAGTGAATTAAGTTTAATATTAGGTTGAGTAGTGTTGTATCTTTCCATGCATTTTGTGCATCCATGTACTAATTGTTTGCAATTTAGGTGTTGATTTTATTAACCTGTATATGAGATGATATCAATTCTTGCATATGTTAGCAGGTGCTACAACGGAGACAGGCTATGGTTTCAGGGGACCTGACTATAAAAGAATTAAATGAATTGCTTGATCGATTGGCTTCTTGTGAAAATAGGTAAGCGCTTCCTGTGTAAGCAGAGTTGTTGATGGATCTTCCTTATTTTTGTAGGAAGGAACAATATTAATGATTTGTCTTTTCTCTATGTGCTTTTAGGCCTTTATTTTTTGGGTATCTTGAAATTGTTTTGTTCCATTTCGATGGAAATTAAATCATGCTTCTATGAACATTGCTCATTTTCAAATCTTCTCTTTTATAAATTACTATTCAGAAGTCATACAAAATAGCTCAGTGGATACTATTCGCACTTCTCGAGATCAGATAGACCAAATTAGAAAGATATATGGCTCAATATAACTTTTGGTTTTCATGTGATATGCATCATGAATTGATACCTTGAGTTTGGTATTTTCTGTACAGGTCAGAGAAGACTTCTATTCTTTCTGATCTGATCAGGAAAACAAATGCTCAAGAAATGAAGTGGATTATTATGATAATTCTCAAAGGTGGTATCCAGTAACCTCATTTAATTTCTTGCATTTGCCATCTCTGTCTGCTTTTTCTGTTTCGATCCTGGATTAATTCTTTTCTATTTACTGCAACTCGTTCGAACTTCAGATCTTAAGTTGGGAATAAGTGAAAAGAGCATATTTCATGAATTTCACCCTGATGCTGAGGACTTGTTCAACGTCACCTGTGATTTAAAACTAGTTTGTGAAAAGTTGCGGGATCGTAGTCAGCGGCATAAGCGCCAGGTTTGTTTCAGAACTCTGGATTAAGTATCTTATTATGAAATGTAGTTTACTAATAAACATTAAAACCCATGTTCATGATGGAGGGGCAAATAAAGCCACATATCTCCCATATGGATTATGGTAAACTCAGGGTTGACCACGTCTAGTATCCGTGTTATTGTTGTCCTAATCAACAAATTTAATGGGTTTGACCGACGAAACTGTAGATGCTCATTTTTCCCTTATCGTAATAAACTTTTTGGAGTCCCCATGAGTTTGTGTTGTCTGGATTCACGGCCTTCCCTGTTTTTCTTTTCTTTTTTTTTTTTTTTTTTTTTTTTGGTTCTTGTTCTTGTTCTTGTGGTGGTCATTTCAGCATATGTTTGACTGGATGTAAATAACGCTTGTTATAACTCTGCAGGACATTGAAGTTGGCAAACCTGTTCGCCCCCAACTAGCTCTGAGGGTCAGCAATGCAGCCGCTGGATGGAAAAAGGTCAATATGCAGTTTAAATTTAGAAGCAACGCTTGGAATGAAACAAAACTAAAAAATAAAAACATTATGGTTATTCATCAAGTTGAGCTTTGGAGTCCTATAATTTTGTGTTTTTTCTACATTTCTTCGGTGAATTTCATGGACTGTTGATTGTTGTTTATATTTCTTTCCAACCAAATAGCTTCATGGAAAGGAAGTTGTTGTTGAGTGCAAATTTGACGGTGATCGCATCCAAATCCATAGAAATGGAGCGGAGATAAACTTTTTCTCGAGGTAGTTTCTATTTTGAAATCAACTCTTTATATCTTTGGAATATTTTCAGTCGGCTGATATAGTGATCCTTTCTTTTAGCTTTTCTTTAGTATCAATTTTAGAAGTTATCCAGCTTTGTAGTTAACTTCAGTTGGCTGTCTTTGTTTGGTGCTAGCTTGTTTTCCTTGGCGCTTGATATCATTCCTAGGATAGATAGCCTGTTAATTTATGCACTCAATAATGAAAAAAAGGAAAAATTTAAGTACAAAAAAAAGTACACCCTTTTATCAGACAGGGCCTAAGTGGGAAACAGGAAGGGGGTACAATTCCAATCCAATAATTTTTCTCGCCCCATTTCACAAGCTGATGTCCGGCAACATATGCGCTCCACAGTCTGTCTGTCAATTTATAGGTAGTATAAATTTAGAAACAGTTTTGCCTGTCTGAATGGATTATTGTTTTCTAATATGCACAGGAATTTTCTTGATCATCCAGAATATGGACATGGGATATCAGACACTATAAGAGAGAATATTCTGGTTGACAGGTAAAACTTTCATGAAGTAGGGACTTTATCCTATAATTTCATGCCATTGGTCTGTTTGCATCTCTTGTTTTCTCTATTGCTATTTTGCTTGTCTGTACCCTAGAGATCTAATTACTCTAATCTTTTAAAGATGAGTGAGGTTTAAAAGATTTATTTGTTAAACATCTATGGCATTTACAGGATAATCTCTATTGTCTTCTTAATTCAGATCACATGAAATGTTTCCAAGTTGTAAAAATGTTATGAAAAAATGTATATTATGTTAAGTTGATTTGTTTGATCAATTTTATGTGCTATGAAGAGAAAGTCTGTTCAAATGTTGATTCATTATGGCGCCTGAACAGAATATTTAATATCTTATGTGGATACAATGTAATGAACTTTCTTCCCCTCCTTTCAGCACAAGGATTTTTGAGTATTCCTCTGCTATCTCCCTCACATTCTACTCTCGCCCTCTAGGTTAAAAAATGATTGTGCTTTTGTTTGGGATTTTTCTGTTTCATGCATCCTGTGTATTCCTGTGACATTAGCCTCAACCGATCTATGAAGTATGAGTCTTGATTGTATCAAAAATTTCGCCATGTCTTCCTCTCCCCGTCGATTGCATGTAGATTGATAAAATTAGATGGCGTGACTAGTTATCACCTTTGGCAGGTGCATTCTTGATGGTGAGATGTTGGTTTGGGACAAATCCGCAAATCGATTTGCAGAGTTTGGTTCAAATCAAGAAATAGGTTTCCATTCTCTTCTTTGCTTCTCATGCTGTTTTACTGTCGGTTAATTGTATTTTCTAGAATTGTACTCTCTTTGATGTTTCCTATCCTTTGTCACAGCCAAGGCAGCGAAGGATGGGCTTGATAGTGATCGACAGGTCTCGTTGCATATAAAATGTGTAAAGAATTATTGTAAAGCTGGGAACTACAATTTCTAAGTTTTGACCTTCCATTTCTTCTGATGCAGTTGTGCTGTATCCTTAAGGTTTAAGCAATACAAACCCGGATCTGATTCTCGCGGTTCATCCATATTGAATTGCACAAGCAAGATAGTACTTCTTATGACATTATACGTTCGAGACTTCCATTGCTATTTTTTTAAAAGTGAGCCTTAACATGGCCTGTGGGTAGATGTTGCATTTGACATTCTTTATGTTGGAGATACCAGTGTTATTCACCAAAGCTTGAAGGAGAGACATCAACTTCTTCGGAAAGTTGTCAAACCAGTTGCAGGTCGTTTGGAGATTTTGGTTCCTAATGGTGGTCTTAATGCACATCGTCCTGCTGGTAAAGGGAACTACTTTTCTGCCTGTTTCATTTACTATAAACAGTTTTGTCTTCTGAGTTATCGTGTCAAAGTTTTCTCAAGGCAGATACTCCTTTTCATGTTTTGCCATAATATTACATTGACATGCTACTACAGGTGCTCTTTATCATAGTGTAGAACTATGTTTCTTTGTGCATCTTCGGACATTTCTGTATAACTGACTGCATCATCACACAGGGGAACCGTGTTGGTCATTAATTGTTCACGATGTTGATGGTGTTGAGAAATTCTTTAAAGAAACCATTGAGAACAGGTAGCAGTTTTTCCATGTATCCTGATTCAGTCTTTTTTCTACCTTTATAAGTTATTTTGTTGGTAGTTATGTACATGGAATTTATAGGCGTCCATGTTATGCATGAGTTTCTAACGTATGGTGTTATATCCTCTCGTATGTGATTTTATTTTACGGAGGGTATTGCAATTCAATAACTTGACATCAGCGTTTTATCCCTAGTTTACTGCTGGAATATTGGGCCTATCTAGTTTATGTTCCTGAAATGAGATAATGTTATTTGAATCATAAACAAATCCAGCATGAAAAACGAGAAGATGATTTCATCTTTTCAATGATGTCGCTGAAAGACCAAACATGACATATTTTGGACTATTTATTGATATTTAAAATAAATAGTCCGACATTGAGATTGATTTATGTAGAGGGAACTTGATTAAGTTTTTGTGATGACCTGCTTCTAGGTGAAACATTGACAAAATATGCGAAAACTAAATTCTCTATTGTTATAAGTTATTATATGTTGGGAATCACTAACATATCTTCCTATTCTGGATCATTGTGCGATGTTAAAAAACTTGGCGCACCTAGATGAGCTTTACAATTGAAAGGGAGCTGTTTTATTATCATATGTCAAGATTGGCCGCAAAAGGAGGAGAAAAATTTTTGCACCTGGACTTACGTGTTATTCTTGTAGAGGAGCAATTTCATAATGTCAAACATAGGAGGAGAAAGCACCTTTAACCATCCCAAACTACTAGATTGTTCTAATGATTAGACTCTCTAAAAATTAGTGTGAAGTGTTACTATTTTTCCCATTAAAAAATTTGGGGAAAAAACGATTACAAGTTTGCTTAGTTCTTTATTTCGTTGATGGAAAACTAAGAGTGTTTTCAAATTTACAAAGATTTTCATCTATAGTACGAGACCAGTACCTCTGAGGTTCTAATTTCCGTAGAAGTGAATTATAAATGTTTATTAAATGTTTTACTGGTAGTGACTTAAGAAACAAGGATTGTGCACCTCGTCTCTGAATGGAATTTGTTTACTTCTCTCTTGTCCCATGGAGTCTCAGATGAAAGGACATAATAGTTGATGGATGACGAGATCAATAAAGGCAGTGTGGAATTATAACCAAATTGTTCAGATTAGCCATTTTTATTACTTACAATATGCTGTATTCAAATGTTACCTTTTCTTCCCGCCATATTTTTTAAGAAATTGTGCTTCTCAGTGACTAAATGAGTGATATGTGCTTGTCATACTTAAATGTACACCTGCTTGCTGTCATACTTCTGAAGAAATATTGCTAACCATTGACTAGACAAGTGATAGAGGCATGCCGAAGCTTCATTGTCTATGGTGTTCACCTTCTCCCTGCAAATGTTGTTGAACTGGACTACTAAGGGATATGGACATTACTTTCTTATTGCGTGCATTCATCTCAGAGTCATAGAGTATTACATTTTAATGATTAGAAGTGGTTTCATTCTTTACGTATTTTATTTAGTTACTGCAGTTGTGAACCTATTTCTGGACGATCCTAGAATGTTATCTGAACTACTTACTGTAAGGGTGTTAAACCAGTTTAAGAGTGTCATCATAAAACTTTTTCTTCTTGAGCTATCACCGGTTTGTGGAAGAAATATCAAACATGGAGGAAGAAGACTTCATTTTAGCTCAGAGGACCCATGGAAAGACGACTCATGGAAAGATGAAGACATACATGGAACTTATTGGCATTTTGGGTGTTCCAGATTCTCTTAGGATACATGAGGATCAAATTGGTCTTTGCTGCATGCATATGAGGAAAATCTGTGAAAACTACATTTGCATTATTGTGGTTACCGTGGTGTGATAATTATCTGAACTTAATTTCCTCACAGCTATCTGGCTTCTTAACCACAAATGTTTTTCTGACATGTTAGAGATGAAGGAATTGTTCTGAAAGATCTTGGCTCCAAATGGGAACCTAGTGATCGAAGTGGAAAGTGGCTAAAGTTAAAGCCTGATTACATTCGAGCAAGCTCTGACTTAGCGTTCTTATAATAGGTCTGAAATTACCCTCTATTCTTTTTCAAAGAAATGATTTTACATCATGGTCCTGTACTAAGCCATTTCATGCAGGAGGTTACTATGGTTCTGGACGTCGTGGAGGTGAGGTGAGGATACTGCTTTAGTAGTGGTTGCGTCTTTCATCTTGTTTACTAAAAAGAAACTGTTTTATTTTGTTCCATGAAGGTAGCACAATTTCTTGTTGGTCTTGCAGAGCGTCCGGCGCCAAACACACATCCCAGACGGTTAGTGTATATATATAATCATTGTCTAGAAACTTGAAAGTGTACTCATTATTAAATTAAAGTTCTGATATGCCACTGAACATGTTTTACATCTTTAATGCTTAGTTCTTCATATTGAAATTAATTTTGTCCATCTATCGAGAAAAGTAGTGGTTAGTATTTCTGCATTGATCAACATTCCGTTGATGAAAGTTGTCTATCTATGCATGTCCATGTTAGAACTAAGAAAATGTATCTTCAAACAAAATGTTGTCTATCCATGCACGTCCATGTTAGAACTTAGAAAAGGTATCTTCAATATTTTTGCTCTTTTTGGGACACTTCCACCCTTTGATGTTGCCTCTCTTTCTTTCCTCTCCTCTATATGGGGATTGCTATAATCTTTCTCTCCCCTTAAATTTCTAGTTCAGAACAGTGGTAGACTAACTAATTCAGCTGCCTGCAAGTCATGCATGTGGACAAAGTTGTTGACCATATCATACTGGATGCAGCAAATTTTTCTTAGAATGATTGCACTCTTACTGCCGGCATTAATCTAGCTTCTGCCAATTATAACTTTGTCAACTTTTTTATTTCGATGTTGTTTAGTACGGAAGGATGTGTTCTGCCTGGTCGTCACTCGTCATGAATGTATAGTATGTAAATGACCTATGCTGCGGAATGTTCCAGATATTTAGATGATGAGTTTAGTTGAGATTCTGATTTTTCTGCTCTTGCAGATTTGTTTCATTTTGCAGAGTGGGTACAGGACTTTCTGATGAGGAGCTTAATGCTGTTGTCACCAAATTGAAGCCTTATCTCAGGTGCCTTTTAATTAACAATGTTATTGGAAATTGTCTCGAAAAAACTTTTGGCTGCCCTTTCTTAGGATGCCTGCCAGAAAGTAAATGGCTATACTGTTGGTAGTTGGCTCAAATATTACAATGTGGAATTCATTTATAACTTTGTAATTATCCATGAATTAAGCTGTTACAACTTATGAGGTTTTGTATGGGATAACCCGAGCAACAGGCATTCTTATTTATTTTGTCACTTAGATTTATATTGAATATTCTATTTAAAATTGAGTAATTCCAATTTCAGGAAATATGAATATCCAAAGAAAGGACCTCCAAGCTTTTATCAAGTTACAAATAACTCAAAGGAGAGACCAGATGTTTGGGTTGAAAGCCCAGAAAAGTGAGCAGAAATTTTTAAGTGATGAGTGCAACTCTTTTTTCAGTGTTTCTTACCCTTATGCTTGTGTACGCAGATCATTTATAGTTTCCATCACCAGTGATATTCGAACAATCAGATCTGAGGTATTGTTCACAGCTAGAACTCATTCCATTTCCAGGTGCAGTGCTTGTAATAACGAACATGTGCACTGAGACTATACGGTTAAGACCTTGATTAGACTCCAAGTTCCTTTTCCCTTTCTACATTATTATGTTCGTGTTTTGCAACTTTTTGTGCAACAGTACTCTAAATTTCCGCACGTCTTGGTAATGTCTAATGAACATTAATTAAATGTAATGCTTCACAATTTTTGTTGGTCAAGGTATTTGCTGCTCCATACAGCTTGAGATTTCCACGGATTGATCGAGTGAGATATGACAAACCTTGGCATGAATGTCTTGATGTGCAATGTGAGTGACTGACTTCGTTTCAGTGCTTTATGGTCTTCAATAGATAATACAAGTTGTGTTTGGTATTCCTATCTTTTTAGGGGTCACTAGGAGACTAGTGTTATATACTCACTTGCCGAATAAATACCCATGTGTGATTTTCTTTTTACTGCTGCAGCTTTTATTGAATTGGTACATTCAAGCAATGGTACCATGCAAAGGGCGACTGATAACGCCGTTGTGCAGGAAAATAAACCAAAACGTACAAAGTTGTCAAGGGGAGCGAAGAAGAATGTTTCTGTTGTTCCTTCTCACTTTATTCAAACTGATGTTTCTCGAGTTAAGGGTGAAACGTCAGTATTTTCGAACATGGTATTTTGTATCCTATGACAATATTTCTTAGCAGTTTTATAAAGCATCTTGATTATAGCATTTACTTTCATGTGGTTATGCTTATCAGGGAAAATGTAATGCGTAAGGAATCGTGTTGAGTGTGTTCATTAACATGTTTGAAGGGGCCCAGACCCCAGAGATGCCCAACTATGCAAACTTTGAATGTTATGTAGGTTTTGATGATATGTTCATTTGTTTTTAGATCTTCCTTGACATATAGACTTCGTAAATGTACCTTCTTCCCATTCTCTCGATTCCTTGCACAAAATGGTTGTTGAGAATGGTGGCACTTTCTCAATGAATCTGAACAATTCGGTTACTCACTGTATTGCCTCTGAGAGTAAAGGTCAGTTACCAGTTAGTCTCTCTCTCTCTCTCTCTCTCTCTCTCTCTCTCTCTCACACACACACACACACACACACACACACAGATAATCACACATGGAAACTCAACCAACTTAAAGAAATTGAGAAACACATATTTCAGAAGGCATGAGTTTTGTAATTATTTAACAGGGATCAAGTTTCAGGCTGCAAAGCGCCAAGGAGATGTTATTCATTACTCTTGGTTCGCTGACTGTTGTGCACAGAAGAAGCTTCTTCCGTTACAGCCTAAGTTTGTCACCATAGCACTTTTGATCTCTCTTATTTACCTTGAAATATTATATCTATCCATCCTTCTTATTTTTTATTTATTTTTTGTCTTTTAAGGTACTTTCTGTTTCTCTCTGACATGTCAAAGAAAAAGCTAGAAGAGGAAATTGATGAATTCTCAGACTCCTACTTTCTGGATCTTAACTTGACAGACCTCAAACAGGTAAAGTGATTAGGATCATGCTGTAGTTACTACAGATTAACATTGTATGAGAACTTAGCAGCTAATGCTTCAGGGAAAACAGGAAAAGGAAAGTAGGTGCATTGTACATGCCTTGATCAAGCCAACTTTTTATCTTCATTTTCTGTTTTTGGTTATTTTTGCTTTTCAGATCTTAAGTAACATGGCTAAGGTTGAAGATTCTAAAGAAAAAGAGTATTACAAGAAAAAATTCTGTCCGAGGGAGGAATGGGTTCGCTTTCATGGTTGTTGCATTTACTTCCACCTTCTAGGGTAATATGTGTAAGATGATTGTGTTTCTTCTTTTGATTAGGAGCCAAGTTCCGCCTTGGTTGGACATGATTTGGACTTGAGATTTGATTTTCTTTTTATTTGTATTTAGAAAAAGTAGGAATTGGGAAGTTCCATTGGAACTTGCAATGAGAAGGATGAAGATTGAAATTTTCAGTGGCGGTGGCAGTGTGGCTGAGACGCTTTCTCATGCTACGCATTTAGTGATTGTGGCTAGTCCACAAATTGATGTGGACTTCGATATGGTATTAAATAGGTTAGCAACACTTCCTCATGCCATAAATTTTTGGGATAATTACAAAACTACCCCCGAGGTTTGAGCTAGTAACAAAGAAAACCAAAAGTTTGAAATTACAAAAATCCCCTTGAGGTTTGATTTTATATTACATTTTGCCCCCTTCTAAAGGAAAAACATTTCAAACACCCCTTTTACATTTGTGAAAATATTACAGTTACCCCCTTTAAATTTAAGACAAAATCAAACCTTAGGAGGATTTTTTTAATTTTGAAATTTCTCCGTTTTTTTTTTTATATTTGTAATCACCCCAAACCTCGGATAGTTCTTGTAATATCCCTAAATTTTATCTGCACTATTTCTGGTAAAAGTTTTTGTAAGAATTTTCTTTTGCATGCGTTTGGAATATGGTATCATTTTCTTTCGCTTCTTCTAGTGACCTATGAGCGAGTTTGAATAAGTCTTTTGACTAATGAAAGAAAGGTATACTATAGCACTTATTTCAAAGATTTGGAACCCTTACTCCATAGGCAACTCGATAACTACCCCTAGTAAACTGAAAAACAAAATGAAAAAGAACTGGTAATCCATTACTGTTAAATGATAATAAAGATTTTTTGGACTTGTGCATATTTGAGAGGAGGTGTTGCAAGATCATTTCTTTCTAGATGTACTTTAACACATGTCCAAGCAAATTGTAATTACTTGGGGATTTTCTGTACAATATCTCCAAGTTTCACAAAAATTTTGATTGTTAAACCATCATTTATTAATGCTATCTTCGGTAAACCAGGCAGTAGTAGTTCCACCAGTTAACTATTGAGCTTAAAGAATCTTGACTTATGCCTTGAATTGATAATCACAAAACTGTCATTGTCGATTAGAAGATTGTTACTTTTTTTTTTGTTGACAGTTTCTCAGAGGTGGAGAAGCGTCTTTTGCGCAGTAGGAGTTTGCAAATCGTGAAGTCTCACTGGTTGGACGATTGCTTTGAGAAGGACCAGAAGTTGCCAGAGGACAGTTATAGTTTGATTCCCCAGGGTTTTCAGAGGACTTTAACTGGAGAGAGGTAAGTGGTCTCGTGAATGTTATCATGCATTTCATAATATGATCAGATTTGTTGATGGTAATGCTGGAAACAAAATCTTGAAACTCTATTTTCTCACTGTGGTACTAGCCGTCTTTTGCAGGCTTAGGGAGTATATGCAAACACTAAAAAAAGTGATTCTCAACTTTTACCTGGAAAAAAACCACTTTTCAGGGTTTGCAAATACCAGCTTTTGTTTATGCTTCATTTAATCAAAATCTAAAGTTTGGGGGGGGGGGGGGCACTTTTGGTTTCTCAAAATTGTTTTTGGTATTTTATTAAATAAGAAGAAATTTGATTTTGACATTCTTATCATCAAATTTTTATCATAATCCAAAATTATCTTTTCGCTTCCTAAATATCCATAATATTCATATATGGGTGTTTTTATCTTTCTATTCAAAAGCTAATTTTGAAAAAGTTTTTTTTTTTTTTCAAACACTTCACAATTTTTATTTTTTCAGCTTTTAGATTTTATTTGCAAACACTATCAACTTTTGATGCTCAACTACTTATGCTTTTACTACAATAAATTACCGCTTAGAAAAAAACAGAACTGTTTGCAAACACTCCCGTAAAGGTTCTGTTACTATCACTTGCATATTGACACTTACAATTCTTCAGGATACTTTTCTTATGTTAACTAATGAGGACGGCTAGTAAAAAACTTGTAAGGGGGTAACACTTGAAAATTCTAAGGAGGTCAATGTTGTCTGTTATTTCTTAAAAAGACAGTACTCTTGCTGTGTAATTACCTGCACCAAACCAACTGCTTCGCTGAATTTTTCCTCCTTACAAATACATATTTGGTGGCTACAAATATCTCTAATATTTGTCTCTGCCATTACTTCAGTAGTGACCATGAACTTACTGGAGAAGAACATCATAGCTTGCGAATTGGCTCGGGAGATGCTTCATCTTCATATAAAGATGGGAGAAAAGGCAATGATACATCAGACAAGAAGCCAAGAATTGTCAGCTTGCCTGATAGGAGTGGAAAAAGAAAAAGGGGAAGACCCAGTGGGATAAGCACAAAAAAAGGAAAATCAGTTGTCAATAAATCCCGAAGAACTAGGCCAAGGGTCGGAAACAAGCCTGCTAAAATCTACGAAAACGAATCGGATAAGAGTACTTCTTTGGATGATAAGGAAGACTTTGAAGTCAGTGAGATGGTAGAAAACAAAGGAATTTCAAGTTCTAATCAATCTAGAAGAACAAGGGCTCAGATTAGAAACAAGTCTGCTGAGATTGGTGGAAACGAATTGGATAGAGGTGCTTCTGCTGAAAAACAAACAATGGAAGAAGGCTCTGGGACTGCAAACTCGCTAATTCCTGAAATTCAAACATCGGAAAAAGGAAAAGCACTCGAACCGGGTATTGCAGAAGACAGTAAATGTGGACAAAGATTTGATGAAATAAATGAAGTTGGATATGGACTAGGCAGCAGTACACAGTACAAAGACCGACTCGAGGACACTGTCGATCCAATTCAAGCTATGTTACTAAACATGGTACCAAGTCTTGCTACAAAGAAAGTGGAAAGTGCGATTCCTGTTACTGAAGAGGTTAAAGCCAGAGATCCCGTTCCTGACCTTGGAGAAGGAAAGCTACCGTTAGATGCTGGAACGCAACCGGTGAAGAAAAAGAAAGTAAGCTACAAGGATGTCGCCAACGAATTGCTCAAGGATTGGTGAAACCACTATGGAAACAGGTCAGTTTGTATATGTATGTGATGCAACAATGTTTGTATAATATGTATAGTGGTTCGAGGTAACTACGTGCTGGTCACATCTCAGCAGTGTATATGGTGCACAAAAAGATGATGCATACCCTTTTATTTATTTGTTTCGTATGTGACTGATATGCTTTATTATTAAAGAGTTCTTCGATTCCAATTCGGGCACACGTTCATAGCAAATTTGTTTATGCTAGTTTGATAAATCTTTAAGGGTTCCTTTGCCTTTCTTGATTGGATTGATACAATAATTTGGATCTGTAAGGATAGTATTGCTCGGGTTTGTTTGCCTTTCTTTACAGTTCACCCTTGGATTTTGTCGTGGCTGGACTAATCATCTCTCCCCTTGGGCCTTACCCAAAAATCCTCCAGCGGCTTTAAAGCTGGCTCGGGATCCATGTCCAGGGCCCATATCATTGAGCCCAAAGGTTTGATATGGGAGGACTAATTTATTTGACATGGGGTAACCTCAATCCCAAACGAGCCTTAATGGTACACTGGAGCTCAAACTGTTCTACTATCAATTGACTATCAATTATGTTAAGAATGGTAGGACTTGTAGTTGTTTGCAATTGTTGATTGGATTGATAAAATAATTTGGATAAATTATGATTGGATAATATTATTGAGTTCAATAATATGTTTGAGAAGTATGATTGTGACTTGTGATTATTTTAGTAGGTAATTTGACATTTGCGATAAAGTTGGATAAATTCCAAAATGACTTACCCCAAAATAAAATAGAAACATAATTTCCTAAATTGATGCCAAAGTGACATCTTTATTTAGGGGATCTTAGATAATATTCCAATTTGGTCCAAAGCTTTCATTGTCTCGGCTGACATCATCAATTTTGGATGGACATTTTTGTCATGGCAAACATTATTGATAAGAGTGACATTAATATAATTAATGAAATTGTAATGACTTTAATTACATAATCAAATCTCGACAAGTCTAGTAGACTATCTCCATCCCAGACCAACAAAAGGGCCAGGTATTAATTATTCAAATGTTTCTTTTTTTCTTTCAATCCATAGATATATTATAATAAGTTTTGACAGCACAATTAGTAAAAACTACAAACTGTACAAAAAGTGGCTATATATTTTAGTGTGGAAACCTCATCTAAGTCCTAATTAGTTGAGTAATAATGACAAATTAATGAGGGAAAGCAACCTATAAATATATGTTTGATGACTCAGCTTTGTCTCCCTAGCTATGTCAACAACCAGATTAATTATTAAGTGTTTGTTAATCAATCCTAATTATTGGAGCTTTTGTTATTGGAGCTAAGCAAAAGTGTAAGAAGATTTAAATCAATAAAAACAAGAAGAAATCATTTTAAAGGTAACCATTCCACTTATTTGGGAAGTTTTTTTCTGAAACAAGCTAAAACTACATTATACAGGCTAACCACAGTAGAAAAATAAGATTTTGCTATAAGGGACAAAAAAGAAAAAAAAAACAGAAAAAGGTGAAATCTCAGGAGAAAATCTGCTAATTTATTTCAGAAAAGTGATTGTTTTATTTATTATATGCTCATAGGGCTGTCTGGACCATTCAGAGCTGCTATGGCTTCTTTGATCCTTAATCTCAATATTTCTTTCTCCTCCTCATCAGCCTAAAACAACAAAGAAAAATATATCAACAATTTATTTGCAGAAACAAACATTTTTTTAAAAAATGCTAATAAATAATATGTTAATAATGAATACAGTTATAGCAAAGCTATCCTGAAAATCTGAGTGGGCCACAGAAATCTGTATATGGATTATCTACGTAATATATATACCAATTTTTATGTTTTTAAAAATAATAATATATAATATCTGTTTACTAGTATTCTCGTAGATGTTGACATGTATATGAGCTGTCCACCAACTATTGGTTTAAATAAAAGTAAAAATGCAACCCTTTCTCCAAATAATTTCTTTGACCTACCTATTTATTTCCAAAAATATTTGAGTTAGTAAACTAGAAAAAAAAAGTATTACAAAATTTGTATAGTAAATGTTACTTCTAAAGGAATACACCAGATGTAGTATTTACCATAGATTTACATACAATACACGCATACTATGTGTAATTGTGTGTGAATTTGTATATATCCACACAATAAATCTACGACTCCAACTGTAGCATGGATAAAATTGACGTTGTCACTGCAAATTACACTAACGACAATTCCGAATATATTGTTCACCTTTTTAAGAAAATACGTGAAGTGTATGTAGTAATTTTTGAAGCGACAATATCAATTCAAAGCTTTCAAGTAAACATGAATAATATTATTTTAGATCTTTTCTGAAAAATTAAAAAGGGAATTATTTAGTAACTTCCAATTATTTTCTCTAATGATTAAAGAAAAAAGGAAAAGGCAAAAGGGACTATTTAAGCCTATTGATCCCACCACAATTTGTATTATTGTATAAAGATTGGACCTTAGCAAAGTTTTTATATTGTAAACAAATGACTATAATCAGATTGTCTACGCCGTTTAAAATAAATTACTATATCTAATTTGGTCGGTAGTGGAAAAATATTCCTATTTTTTTCTAGATGTTGTTTTCTTTTAAATTTTTATTGTTAAGAAATTATTAATTGGTGATCTATCAAGCCACATCTTCTTTTAAGATTTAATTAATTCGGCCAATCCAGGCGCAGTTCTTTTGTCAATTTATATATATTATCAAGGGAAATTTTTTATTATGTCAACTGTTCAATCAAATATATTTTCTTAATTTCAGGAATTTTCAGTATTTTAGTTTCCAAAATTTCACGTTATTTTCAGATTTTTGTCAGTAAATAAATATTCAAAGGAAAAATATCTTGGGTGCAGGGCACAACACCACTCGTGTCGCGAGAAGCTAACAAGTTGTTTATGTTTTTAACAACGTTATAGAGTTTGGATAAAAAGGTAGTTGACTAAAATTTAATGAGCACATCTTACACGATGTTATCGTTTATAAAATTGACTTATTTAAAAAGAATGTAATTATAAATTACAAATTTTCTTAATATTTATTTTTTTACTTATAAACTACACATTCAAAGAGGAGTATTTGTAAACTAAAAATAAATCTCGCAAACGTATTTTATAATTTTAAAAGACAATTAATTTAAGGGTAAAATACACTCGAGGTTTTTTTACTTTGTCCCATAAATTTTTTTGGTAGCACTTCACCCTCGAGTTTAGTGTTTTTCTCACACCATACTCCCTAGGTCATGTAGAGGTGGTAAAATGTACAAAAAAAAAATATTGTGTTTACTGTTCAGTGTAAATTGCGAAAAAAAAAAGTTAAGGGACAAACTACAAAAACTCGCATAGGTTACGAATTAGTATCTTTTACCCCTTAATTTAAATATTAAAAGTACTACATTTTTAATTTATCCTGTGTTTTTATATCCATTTTTAGAAACTCATGAGAGTGAAATAGTGGGAGAGAGAAAAAGTACCTCAAGGAAAACAGTCTTCAAAAGCTTTCCAGAGAAAACAGTGATATTAGCAGTAATGATTTTGAGGTTCAAAGACTCAAAGATCTCACATAACTTCACCATTGTGTCTCTTCTTTTACTACATGTCAAGCTAACCACTATTGTCTTCTCTCCCATATTGGATACCCTTAGCTGCAAATCATATTTAATAATCATTATTTTTTATAAAAAAATTACACCAAAATTAAAATCTTATAATAATTGATAATAAAAGAAAAGGACAATTACAAAAACCCTTAAGATTTGGGCTAATTACAAAAAATCCAAAAGTTTATGAGAATTACAAAAAAGCCCTTGAGATTTGATTACATCTTACATGTCCCCTTCATAAATATCAAAACCCTGAGATATTTAAAAAAAAATACTACATTTACTCACTTAAATTTAATGCATAATCAAAACTGATGGCGTTTTATTTGTAATTTTGAAACATCTCTGGATTTTTTATGTAATTAGCCCAAACCTGAGGGGTGTTTTTGTAATTATCCCTAAAAGAAAACCCACCTCTAGAAGTTCAATAGGAGATGGCATAACAAATGTAGAGCCAGCAGAATCATAGCTATTCTCCAATATTCTTGTTCTCTTTGGCTTAGAAGAACAAAATGTAGTGTCCTCTAATTGATGATCATAGTAATAATCTGATGTCCTCCCTCTTTCCAACTCTCTTATTTCTGCTTCAATTCTCCTCTCTTCCTCATGCAGTGTTTGGATGTACTCAATTGCATCTTTAATAATTGATGCTTTGTCCATCTATTTTTATTTACACAAAATCAATAAAAATAAAAGCCAATAAGTTTAATTAAATAAATTCAAAATACTATTGAAGGAATTCAATGCCATGGGTCTTTGGTGTTGGGTTGGACAATAATTGAGTAAAAACAGTGTTTTGATAATATTGGGGAAATATTTAATTAATAATTAAGTAATATACCTTTGTAATGTTAGGGACCACTGATCTTAGTGCATAAAGCCTTTCATTAAGCTTCTTCCTTCTATTCCTTTCTGATTCTATGTTCTTTGAGGCCAGTGATGATTGTGTCCCATCTGGTGAACTCGAGTCATAATACCCTGATATGGCTGCCTCATCAAGATAACTAAAAAAAAAAGACCATCACAATTTCAAAATTATTAATTACTATTTGAAATCTTCGGGGTTTTTAATTTGTTCAAAAACAAAAAAAAAAAAAAAAAAAAAAAACAACGACGACACCAACAACAACATCTGTCATTACCTGTCCAGCTCCTGGGACTGGAGGAACATATTTGTTTCCCAGTAGTTTTTGTACTCATCCTCAAAGTTGTCCATATTTAGTGTGTGTGGAGGGTGAGAAGAGAGAAAGGGGAAAAGAAAATTAATTAAGAGAGAGTGGAGAGATGCTTTTCTTTTTTTTGGGGAGTGTATGTTGGGAATCTTATGTTTTGTTTTTGGGTAATTTAAGTACAACATAAACATAATATTTGTGGGGGCTATTTATAGGTGGTTTATAAATAACTTGGTCCACAAAGCCGCGTCATATAATAGCCCCATCACATATGACATGTATATGTGTGTGTCTATTTCACATCATTTATTGTATTTGTGTTTGTGTGAATACATATCCATAATATATGATACATGCCTCTTAATTTTCAACATTAATCCTTCCAAATAGTGTTTAGGTGGTTGTGTTTCCATGTTTTCACATCTTGGCTATGGTCAAATAATCTAAACCCAAGCATTTTAAATGTTTTTGGAATAAGATGATTTTGACACTTAAAAATAAAACACAATTATTTTTTCATGAAAAAAAAACACACTTGAGATCATTTGTTTGTGACGCAAAGGAGATACCACATTACCATTGAACTAATTTCTGAAAAGCTCTTTAATGGTCTAGTAAGGAAGGAATAGTTTGGCGTTGCGGATGGGGTAGGTTTAATTATATTGGTTAGTAACTTTATTATATGAAAGTGAGCAAATAAGTGAATCTATAAAAGTTAGCAGAGTCTTTATTTTGTACTTTCCTAGCTATATATAACATCATTTAAGGTCTGTTATTTTGATTTAAATGGTTTAAGTATTGTTTGGGCAAAATTATTTTTTTAGTCCTCTAAGTGGTGATCGACTGCTTTAGTCGCTCATTTACTAATTTGTATGATATTAGTCCTCTAACTAATTTTTTCAGATCTTTAGTCTGCATTCACTGCTATACCCGGTCAAGTTAACCTGGAATCTTTGATGTGGCTTTTTTTTCTAATAAAATATTTTTTAATGAGCAAATTGATGACTTGGACATATAGTTGGATGATTTTGGAGGAAACTAGGTTTTGGTATCAAAATGGTGGGAAAATTGATATTTAATTATAAAATATAAAAAAACTATATTTTGAAAAAATTAAATAATTATATTTTGAAAAAAATAATATAAGTTATTTTCTTGAAAAAATAATTTGTTGTGGTTTAAAAAATAATAACAAAATTCTATAAATAAATTATTATTTTAAAAAATAATTTAAATTATATTTAGTTATTAATATAGTTTTTAACATTGTTTTTTCAACTTTTAAAAATAATTCAATTTTTAGCATTATCATCTTTTAAAAAATCGAATTCAGTAACATCAATATAATATTAAAAATAATATAAGAATATAAGTAAAAATATTTTTTTAAACCATATCCAAATTATTCAAATTCAATAACATCAATATAATATTATATTTAAAATTTAAACATTCAAAAAAGTAAATAAATTAAAAATTTATAAAAATATAAGTAAACTTATAAAAAACTATATTTTGAAAAAAAATAGTTATATTTTTGAAAAAAATAATATAAATTATTTGTTTCGAAAAAATAATTTGGTTACGTTTAAAAAAATAATACCGGATTATTCTATATATATTTTATTATTTCAAAAATAATTTAAACCATATTTTGTTATAAATATTGTTTTTAACAAAAAAATTTCCAACTTTCAAAAATAATTCAGTTTTTTTGACATTATCAACTTTTAAAAACATATTTTCAATTCAATAACATCAATATAATATTAAAAATAATATAAAAATATAAGTAATTTTTTTTAAAACATAACCAAATTATTCTAATTCAATAACATCAATATAATATTATATTTGAAATTTAAACATTCAAAAAGTAAATAAATTAATAATATTATAAAAATATAAGTAAAAATATAAAAAAACTATATTTTGAAAAAAATTAAGTAAATATATTTTTGAAAAAAATAATATAAATTATTTATTTTGAACATAACCAAATTATTTTCTGAAATAAATAATTTATATTATTTTTTTCGAAAATATATTTATTTAATTTTTTTCAAAATATAGTTTTATTATATTTTGTAACTAAATATTAATTTCCCCACCATTTTGATACCAAAACCTAGTTTCCCTCCAAAATCATCCAACTATATGTCCAAGTCATCAATTTGCTCATTAAAAAATATTTTATTAGAAAAAAAAAGCCACATCGCATTCCGAGTTAATTTGTGGGTATAGCGAATAACAGGACTAAAGATCAAAAAATTTAGTTAGAGGACTAATATCATACAAATTAGTAAGTGAGGACTAATCTTGGTCAATCCACTTAGAAGACTAAAAAAATAATTTTGCCTCTTGTTTGGGTCAGACTCTATGCCTCTTATGGTTGTGTTTCATAATTGTCAAGTCATTTCCCATTTTCACTATTAAGAATAAAATGGTGTTGCTTGTGTGATATTGTTTAACAAGAAATGACTAATGTGTGTTTGGAAAAACTGGACAGAATTTAAGTCGAGGCCAGTATTAGATACTGTCTCCACTGACGAAATTGCCCCGTTTACAAAGTGCTTACGGTTCTGGCAATCGTCCCTAAGATACAACGAATTTTACAGGTTCGATTTAGCAGCACTTGCAAAAATCGAACCAACTGCGATCACAAAGTGTTTGAGGCTTTCAAGCTTTTGGAAGAATATATATACTTCAATATGCTGGAATGTAGAATGACTCGGTTTTATTATTTGAATTTCATATGTTCCATTTCATCTGCAAGAGATCATATATATAGGGATCTAAGTGCCTCTATGGAATGATCATATTTTTTGATCCGAAAAAATATGTCTACGACTAAAAAATGCACTGGTTGCTCGAACAAAGTGCATCGGTTGAAAGTGAGTGCCCGCGCACACCTGCACGCGCGCGACAAACAAAAGTCTCTGTCCCAGCGCGGCGCCCTTAACGAATGACTAAAAAATTAATTTTTAAAGGATTTAAATAAATTTTGTCCAAAACTATAAGAGCTCAGGCTACGACCGGGCCGAGCCGGCCGCAAGCGTGTGTCTTGTGTTTTGAACCAAACCCACAAGCATGTAGGTACTCACTCTTTTATAAACTTTGGTGCCCACGCCCAAACCCATTAGTCCACTTTGGGCTATATAAATAGTGCAATTTTTGGGTATCTTTCCTATGTGGGATGGAGCTTTAATCCTCCCCCACAATTTTCAATTTCCATATCAATTTTTAGTTTTAAGTGACTAACTTGTAGCACTAATTTCTCATTCACCCGGAATTGGTTTTGAGAAATTCAAAATGTCAATCTCATCTACTCACTTAGTAGAATTTTATCATATAATTTAATTTCATTTTTCACTGTTGGAAATCACTTAAATATTTGGTCAAAATCGGGTCAACACCCATTTTTTTCAAACCAAATTCCAACAATGGTTTTTCAAATTTTATTAATTTTCACTTGAAAAGTAAAATTGTGTTAGGATGAATAAATAAAAATTAGATTTTATGTAGAAATTAGAATAAGTTTGGTTGAGTAGTTTGGACGGATGTTAAATATGAAAACAAGTGGTAAAAACAGAATTTTTTTTATGTATACTTATTTTTGGGATAAATCACAAAAATCAATAAAAATTTAAAAAACGTGTTACTCATAAAGCCAAGTAGCTAGCTGAAGTATCAAAGTAAGAGTTGGCCACAAGCTAGTTACATAGCTAAATTGGGGCCTCATTAAAATCCAAACAAAGAAAAACCCAAAGGGAAAAATCTTTGCTTGGGAAAAAAGTACCCCCAAATGAACATAAAACTAAAGAAGAAATAACAATTAATGACCAAAACGATCATAATTTAAAGCTTCAACAATCTCAATAGGAGCCACAACCGATCACATAATGACCAAAAATAAATAAAAATGCAATTTAAATGCAAGGTATACATTTACAGAGGATTTTTGAATGGTATTTTTATTTGCTTGTACATCAATTATGGGTTGCAAAATAACATCCTGATGGTCCGATGAGTTTGAACTCATAAAGATGCATTAGTGCGTCTTGTTCCTCATCACCAAACATATTAGACCATTTCTTTTTGGCAGTCATTGTCATTGCTTAAAACTATTGGAAGCTGTATTAGAATGAAGCACAAATGCATGAACAAGACGACTAAGATGGATGACCTCTAACGAGCGTTGGACCTGAGTATGTTTTTGCGTAGAAATTTGGGAGCTTTCACGCTGCTGATTTTCATTTGAAGGCTTATAAAGGATCATAACAATATTATCATCCGTTTTAAAAATCTCGCTGCAGCTCCGATTAGTCGCGCAGGAGCTAGGCCCCTTATCCGCCTTGGTTATTCTTCCGATTAGGCCCCGCCTAACTCCGCCCATATCTGCCTAATCCCACCCAGGCTCGCTGCTAGGCGGTCATCGTCGCCGATTAGCACCTATGACTTTTAGAACATCGATTATAATTAGGCAGTTCCGTATCAGACTAATCTCCAAAGACAAATTATTGATGTCATTAAGATATGGAAGTATCGATACCTGAAATAGAAGCCCCCACATTATTATGCTAGACAAGAGGTACATGTTGTTTGTCAATTGGAGCAACCATACAATCAAAATCTTCTCCTGTCCGATCCATTGTTTGTTTATCCTTTTGCAAAGGTAACCGTAGTTAATTTGTAAAATTTACGTGAATTGGAACGTCCAAGACGAGGTTGCTTATCCATCTCGGTACGTATGATTATCCTCAATTGCCTTGTTTGCAGCCTTGTCTTTAGGACCTGCATGATGAAATGATGTAATGTTGTGTCCCAAAATTCAACAATTGATGCAAAAATCTGGAACCTTTTCATAGTTAAAAGACACAAAAGAATAATGTCCCATCATTTCCACCCTAATATATTCTTGTAATAGATTATTCAAATCAATCTCCACCAAACTATAAATATAGTGACCAACTGTACCAAATAAAGATTTCTCATCAATCTAGTGCTCCATCTTCAACGCATATTCGACGACTCTGCGTGTACTTTGATGATACTATTTTCAAATATCATGTATATAATATTTTGTAAATTAATAATAGTGAGTCTACCCAATATTTAATTTGAATATATGAAATTATATTTGTAAGATTTATAAGTGGTGGGTTTCATTAGATAACTTAGTTTAAAAACAATAATATGTTAAATAGATATATGTGATAGTAGTGAATCCTGTTTTTTTTTTTAAAAAAATAGAAATAAATAAAAAGAAAGAAAAATTTCTTGACCCAGGAGCGATCGGGTAACAACGGAAAAATAATAGAAGTTGAGGAAAAAAAAAAACAACAAAAATTACTTAAAGATACAAATTAAATGAAAGGCGTCTATTTTTAGAGGATTTTGAATAACCATGTCATTTGTTTTTAGACGTCTTCAGTATCGTCTTGATGTTACGATTGTACGTAGTAGTGAATCCTGTTAATGCAGTTTGAATGAAGGGGGGAAAAAAGGACTAACGATTGATATACATGACATATCAAGGTTATGTATAAGATTGAAAATTTAAATTATATGTTTATATCATTATTTTATATGAAAAATGAGAAGATAAAATAGTCATTTTAAGTGAAATTATTTGAACAAACAAAATTCTCGGATTTTAAGAAATTGAGTGGTGAAATAAAGTTAATTATTCCACTTTATTTTTACCATAATGTCGATTTGATTCCGATGTTCTAAGTATGGTATTTTTTAAATAGCTTAAGTAATCATACAAATATTCAGATAGAAGTTTGATATATATCATCTAGAATATATCAAAATTTTCAAATTTGTAAACAAGCCGTACAGTGGAGTTAGTGGTTAAGTTTGTTTGAATTCATCAAAATGATATATTCAGATAGAAGATAAAGTATGAACCATCTATAATTTATCAAAAAAATTCAAGGCGTAAATGAGCCGAGTCGAGTGGAGTTAGTGGTCAAACTAATTTCAATTTTTCCAAAACTTAAAATTATGTTTAAGCTTTGGTTTCTTTATCTAATCAAACTTGAAAGAATCTTAATCAAGTCGAACACGAATCAAACTTGAATACCTTACTATTTTTATACATTTTCTTTATAATCGAGTCTGAACTTTAAGTTTTATCGATAAAACAAATATATTTAATTTTAATTTGTTAATTTAAACTGAATTCACAAAATTTTAAAACTCAAATCAAATATTAAAATATGTTTCAGAACATACCAAATATGAGAACTTGAATAGAGAAAAATAACTTAAAATCCAAATAATACAATAAAATCCCCACAATAAAAATTTCAAAAAATTAAAAATTGACTTAACAACATGAATAAATAAAATTATTATATGTAGTTCTCATATACATGTATTAATTTTTAATTTATTGTATGATCAGCTTTGCAAAAATCTTTGCCTCCAATTTATACATATGAACAACTTTCGAAAATAAATTTTCATTTGAATTAACTACTAAACCTTGGAAAAAAGTATGTCACCAATTTTCACACTTATTAAGAATCTAAACATGACTAAAACGAAATGTGCGAAGAAGAAGTTGTGCTGTGTGATTTGATGAAAAAATATTTTTGAAAATCGAACACAAATACATAGCTTTGAATGTATTTTTCCCCATAATTCTCGGGTATGATGTTTTTTTCTTTTTGACTTCATCAATAAAAAAACATTAAATAGTATTTATCATGTATTGTCGATGCTATTTTAAAATTATTACAATGGGAGATATAACTCATACAACTATTAGAAAAATGCACATGTCACAGTAAAATATACACCCGTGCATCACACGGGTGAAAGACTAGTTTATATAAAATTAGCACAATTAACTAAGTGATTTTTAAACGCGAAAATAAAAATATAATTAAGAATTAAAAATTCACGTCATTTGGCAAGTCAAAAAAAAAAAAAAAAAGAAGCTCAAATTTAATAAAATATCACAAATCCCGTGTAATACACGGGTTTTTTCTAGTTTATTATATTGTACGTTTATATTTTTTGTTACTTCTGTTTTGACATTTTAACCTTTGCTAGTTGAGTCATGCCTGCTCATTGTCAAACCGATTGTTTATGCATTAATAATTTATTGAATTTGAGGCATCAGGCTACTGATAAATTAATGAGCGCATGTTTGGTGCCTTAATTTTCATACTGAATATTTTAGGCACTAATAACTTATTGGGCACGTGTTTGATGTACTTTTGGTTCATGCACGTGCTTTTTGGCAGTAATTCAAGTCACTAAAATTGAATTCAAATCATTTTTCTTTGTTTTTTTGTGCAGATCTTATATTCTAAAATTATATTTTATCTCATATTTTTTACCGCACATATAATATTAGTTTTTGCACACTTAATAATCATTTATGCGAGTGGAATTGAATGAAACACAATTTTGGAATCAAAATCTCACCCGTTTCTTATGTTGGATAGTGATATATTACCACTATCGAAAAGAAAAAGGAGAAAATATTGCAGATTATGGTTTTAACTAAGCTTATTAATTTGACCAGCTGATCGATAGCCCCTTTTATTTGCAATATCCAAGCTGGCGGTAACTTTAATTAATTTGCCCCACTAATAAGATTACTAATTCATTTATTTTGGTAATTCATGACTCACTAGATACTTTAAGATGAAGTTGTGATTGATATCGACATTGTGTTTGAGATGTAGAAAGCTTGTGTTGAGGATCATTTATCGGATTTGATTCCATGTGAGTGTGTGTGCGTGTATTTCTTTTCCTACTTTTCCCGGTTGTACTAAAAAATAATGAAGTTGTGATCGATTATACAATATAAATTAATTTATTATTTTATTTTATGACATCATTTTAAACATTTCATTGAATAGTATCTCATGAATTCTATCTAACTATTTTTGGATGTGATTTTTTTATATAAATTCCGTTTCAAGATTACTTTTTGTGTGATGATATTCAATTCCACTAGGTTTAGTTACTTTATTCATTAAATTCAATAAAGCTCTGGACTTAAAAGATGGGAAGTCGATTTTCATGTCTTATTATAGAAGTTACTTTATTAGGTCGTGTCCACAATGTTATGATCAAAAACCTTTTTATTAGCCAATGAGACCTTGCCTAGTGGTAATGTGGAGGTCCTAAGATTATTAGGTCTCGATTCAATTTTCCATTATTGCATAGAGTCCCCGAGACTAGTATTAATAAGGTAAAGACCACAAACTAGCGGATCTCGGGTTAATTCTTGCTTGTTGCATGTGGGTGATTTTCCGTACATTAGGTGTGGTTGTTTCTATAGAGGAAAATTTAGTTTGATCTTAATGAGATTGTTATTTATTGTAAATTATAATGTGATTTGTAATTTGTATTCTAAAAAATACTTTTTAATATGACAAAAATTTGAGTTAGACCATTTAACGGGTCTTTTCGTTAGAAGGACCAACTCGACCAGGGTTTTATTGTAATTTCATGCACCAAAGTGACATTTTTGTAATATTCGGAGCGGTATCATATGATCTCTGGACCGGTGGCATTTTTGTAATATTAGGGGCTGTTAAAAGTATTAATTTTTCCCCTGAAAAGTATTAGTAGTACATCAGAAAAATATTAGTAGTATATCTGAAAAGTATTAGTAATCCCCTTGATAATATTTTTAGTAGCCCTCATGAAATGTATTGATTTTCCCCTCAAAAAGTATTAGTAATCCACCTAAAATATATTAATTGTCCTTGAAAAGAAGTATTAGATAGTTGTATACGTATTATTAGGCAACCCTCAAAAGTATTAGTTTTTTCCCGTGATACGTATTAGCAATCCCTCGGAAAAATATTAGTAATCCACTGGAAAAGTATTGGTAATCCATCGGCAGTTTTAAGTAATTATCATGAAAAGTATTTTTTTTGGGCTTTTCCCCTAAAATGTATTAATAATCTTATTGAAAAAAATTAAGTTTTTTATTAAAAGGTATTTTAGTATTTTCTGAAAAGTATTAAGTCTACCAAAAAGTATTAATAGCCCTCCTAAAAAGTATTAGCGACCAATGAATATTGTTGTTGTGGTGTTAGTGGTTATCGGGGTCAACATGTGAATTGACATGGTAGGGTATTTAGATCCGTCTAACGAATTAGATCCGTCAAGCATTCGACGGGGAGAGACTTACCTTATAATATAATTTTCTTTTTCTTTTGGTGGAATCTATGGTTTTGAGAACTATAGAAAATTTAATCATGCGGAAGAAAATAAAGTGGGGGGTTAAAATTGGAATTATTATTCTAGGAAAACAAATAACTAAGATTGTGATTGGTTGTGGGAATTTTTTTAAAATTTTTATTTGGGAAAATGCAAAATTAGTCATGTATCTATAGGTGTTGCAATATTAATCTTATAACTTTTGAAATGCGATTTTAGTCCTGTATATTTTTTTTGCAATTTTGGTCCCATAAGTTTTAGATTTGTGCAATTTTGGTTCTATAAATTTTAAGTTAATGCAAATTTGGTCCTAAGGGCTATTTCAATATTTCAATTATTCCTAAATACCTCTTAATAGCCAAAATAATCAATATAATATCAGCATTCTGTTACCGCTAGTTGCGAGCTGCAACAGCAATACATGTA